>CAUYLG010062531.1:0-53000 GCA_963573385.1 Cacajao melanocephalus | reverse complement strand
CTCTGTCACCCAGGCATTCCAGGTGGCAGTTGAAATAGCTGCCCAGATCTGTGCGAGTTTTTGTGCAGAGACCCACTGTGCCAACTGAAACAGCCATGCTGGAAACTCATGACACTTTTCCACCTGGGAATCTCCTGGTCTATGGGCAGTAAAAACTCATTTGGAAATGCAGTGATTACTTACCTTTTGTGTTCTCACTGGGAACTGCAATCCAGAGCTGTTCCTATTCAGCCATCTTGGATCGGGTCTGATTTTTTTTTTTTTTTTTGAGGAAGAGTTTCACTCTTGGTGCCCAGGCTGGAGTGCAATTGTGGGTCTTGGCTCACTGCAACCTCCGCCTCCCATGTTCAAGTGATTCTCATGCCTCAGCCTCAGGAGTAGCTGGGATTATAGGTTTATGCCATTGCATCCAGCTAATTTTTGTATTTTTAGTAAAGATGGGGTTTCACCATGTTGGCCAGGCTGGTCTCAAACTCCTGACCTCAGGTGATCTACCCACCTCAGCCTTCCAAAGTGCTGGGATTGCAGGTGTGAGCCACTATTTCCAGCCCACTAAAGTTAAAGATCTTGATTTTTAAATGAAAGCTCTGATTTTTTCATGTGGTTCAAAAGTTGTCAAAACCTATGCAAGTTATACCCAGCAAACATAAATGCTAGTCTCTGCCTTGGGCTGTAGGTAGAAAGACTGGAAGAGTGAGTTTTGAGATTTACAAAAGTTCAGTTAAGTGGGGAGAAAATGAGAAACGAGAGGAAAAGTAGAATCTCCACATTCATCTCTCTGTCCCCTAAACTCTAATTTGGAGGGATCCCTGCTTTACCTCTTTGCCTCGAACCCCTACTCCTCTTTATCCAGGAATTTAGAAACTATCTCTTTA
Organism: Cacajao melanocephalus; assembly: GCA_963573385.1. Classification (NCBI taxonomy): domain Eukaryota; kingdom Metazoa; phylum Chordata; class Mammalia; order Primates; family Pitheciidae; genus Cacajao; species Cacajao melanocephalus. Next base: position 52,125 of record CAUYLG010062531.1, on the reverse strand, counting down.
TATTTCCAGAACTCATTTCATTTATTTATTTTTGAATTCTTTGAAAAGAAGGAGTCAACCTTGCCTTCACTGATGTTATTGTGTATCTTACATAACAATATCTAAATAAATGAGAAACCATGGGGAAAGATCTTCAAAGTTAAAATATTTAGAATAAAGAATCGCTGTGATTAAAATGGTACTGACAGTATAAAAGATCTAGTATCTACTTCATGTAACAGATGAGGTCCAAACCAGGGAACTCTTCTCTGTTACCAATAATTTGACCTGATTACATAATGTCTTTTTCTCTTTGCCCTAAAGCTGAACTTTGTATATAGAGGGACTGCCAAACACATTTTCACTGTAAAGAAATGTTTTCCAATGTATCACTCAAGAGGTTTTAATTCAGATGAAAATGTTCAAAAATTAAATTTCTGTAATTCTTTGGACCTAGCTTGGGGTGGTTTAGCAAGCAGTCTTCATACCACTTTTCTTCTCTAGAGGGAATTATCACTGGGCAAGCTCAGTCAAACTTTAAGTGCAATTGTTCATTTCAGTGGCCCCAAGCCCATACCTGGGAGTTTTCCAGTTGTGGAATCAATGAAAAATGTCCCAGGAGGGGACATAGTACTGGATTCCAGGCAACCTGATTTTCCAAGGAAGCACTTGGATTAAAATTGGCCTGCCCCTCCTCTCTTACAGAGAATTCTACCACCATGCTTCACACTCCCAGATAGCCCTGCGTGTGTAGTGCTGCCATTTCAGTTCTCTGTTGTGATGTCCTTCACATGGTGGCTTTATTTCTAGAACAACTAGAGAAATAAGAAATACCCAGGAACCTTTTGCCTGCCCAGGCAATCCTCCAGTAAAAATTCTCACAGTGAATAGATTTCTGGTGGACATAGACATGCTTATAATTGACCTTCTCACTAGACCCTATACATCTCTGGAGATCGTGAATTTCAGTATTGTCTTGAAATAGATAAGGCTTCTAGTCCATGGTTTATAAAACAAAATTACCAAGACTGAAATTGGAAATCTTGTTTTTACAGAGGCAAATGAAAATGCAGAGATCTGTGGAGATAGTTCATAAACAAAAGAAAATTACTTTCACGGAATTCTAGAAATAATTTATTTTAGAAATTCTAATATTAAATTGAGTCTGAAAATAATTATATCATTATCTCTCCAAAAGAATTATCTTCAAAGTAGCCACTTATTTGACAAAAAAAAAAAAATCAATTCAGTCAATATGGCATTTTAAGATTATGCCTTGAAATTTCCTTTTGCACACACACAAAGACAGCCTAGCAAACAGAAATGGAAGCAAGCCAGCCATTGGCTGGCCAACTGACTTGCCAACATTCCTTAAACTGGTTCTGGATTAAAAGGTCCTAGATGACCATTTGAAAGCAGGTACTAAACTCCTAAAGAGGAAGAAGATGGTGGGAGTGGGATAAGAAGAGAAAGAACTTTTAATATGAGAAAAGTTTGCAAACCAAAGTGCTCATATATAGAAAGAAATAAAACACTGAGAAAGATAGCCAAGAAAATCAACTATTAGGAGATTAATTCAATTCAGATAAAATTAAAATAGTGGAGAAATGATTAAAAGATCTGAAAATGCATATGCTTAGACTCTTCAGAGTGATAAATTATGAGAAAAAATAAAAAATAAGAAATAATGAAACAAAACAGGCAGAAATAAAACAATAATAGGTAGATGAGAAAAGAGCCAACTAGAAATCTTTTAAATGAAAAACGTAGTTAAGATTTAAAAGAGTTGGGCTTGGCGCAGTGGCTCACACCTGTAATCCAAGCACTTTGGGAAGCTAAGGCAGGCAGATCATGAGGTCAAGAGATCAAAACCATCGTGGCCAACATGGTGAAACCCTGTCTCTACTAAAAATATAAAAATTAGCTGGGCGTGATGGCGCATGCCTGTAATCCCAGCTACTCGGGAGGCTGAAGCAGGAGAATTGCTTGAACCCAGGAGGCGGAGGTTGCAGTGAGCCAAGATCGTACCACTGCACTCCAGCCTGACAACAGAGTGAGACTTCATCTCAAAAAAAAAATTAACTAATAGATGGGCAAATAGGTCTATACACAGGTAATGACGTTGTGAATTTGAAAGTTGTCTTGAAGAATTCACCAGGAATAAAGCATGAAGGAACAAGCAGATTAAAATTATAAAAGAGAAGTTAAAGATCCAGAGATTCAACAAGATTAATCTCAAATTTATTGAATCGGCTAGACAAAAAGAGTAAAACTATGATTCAGTTTGTAGTATTCTAAAATGACTGAAGGCAAATCAGTGGCTGCCTGGGAGGGTAGAGGAGGGAATGGCAGGAAAGAAGATTTACAAAACAGCAGGGAGCAACTTTTGGGAGTGATGAATAAGTTCATTTTCTTGACTGTGGTGATGGTTTCATAGATTCACAAATACATATATTGAAACTTAGCCAATTGTACACCTTAAACATGTGTAGTTTATTGTGTGTCATTTCTACCTAAACAAAGCCATTTAGATAAGTATTTTTTTCTAAAACAAGGAAAAGAGAATCAAGAAATACTAAAGGAAATTAAGAATACCTAAAGATGATTCTTTGAGAAGATGAATTAAACACACTTCTGGCAAGATCAATAAAAACCAAAGGAAAAACAAATAAAGATTCAAGATTTTAAAAACAACTTTATGCCAATAACATGGAAACTGAGATGAAAAGAATCAATTTCCAGAAAAGTCTAAACCATCAAATTGAGTAAAGAGGAAGTAGAAAATAAGAATAAAGAAGCAACCACTTGCATCTGGGTGCAGTTGCTCACGCCTGTAATCCCAGCACTTCGGGACACCAAGGTGAGAGGATCACCTGAGGTCAGGAATTCGAGATAAGCCTGGCCAATATGGTGAAACCCCATCTCTACTAAAAATACAAAAATTAGCCAGTTGTGGTGGTTCACACCTGTAATCCCAGCACTTTGGGAGGCAGAGGTGGGTGGATCACCTGAGGCCACCCAACCACCCTGGCCAACATGGCAAAACTCCATCTCCACTAAAAATACAAAAATTAGCTGGGTGTGGTGGCTCATACCTGTAATCCCTGATACTCAGAAGGCTGAAGCAGGAGAATCACTTGAACCTGGGAGGCAGAGGTTGGAGTTAGCTGAAATCACACCATGTCACTCCAACCTAGGCAACAAAGCTAGATTTAGTCTCAAAATAGAAAAGAAGTAGCTATTTGCCTATTTGCTATGGGTTGAATTGTGTTTCCCCAAAAAGATGTATTGAAATATATCCCCAGTAACCTCAGAATGTAATCTTATTTGGAAATGAAGTCTTTTAGAGATAATCAGGTTGTTAATGTGGGCCCTAATTATATGACTGGTATCCTTATAAAAAGGGGAAACACAGAGAGCAGACACACACAGAGCAAAGACCTTGTGAAAACACACAGGGAGAAGATGGCCATGCAGCTGGAGTGATGCACTACAAGCCAAGGAGCCTGAAGGATGCTAGCAGACATAGAAGCTAGAAGAGCAAGGCAGAATTCTCTCTTATAGACTTCAGAGAGCACATGGACCTGCCCACCCCTTGATTTCAGACTTGTGGCCTCTAGAACGGTAAGATAAGAATTGTGTGTTGTGTTGAGCTGCCTAATTTGTGGGGCTTTGTCACAGCAGCCCTAGGAAACTAATACTCTGTTGAACAAAAATCAAACCAGTAACCCAAATTCTTTCCTTCATCCATATCAAATGAAACAAGGCCCAGGTTGTTTTGGAGGCAAGTTTTACAAGACCTTTAATAAACAGATAATTCCTTTGAGAAACTACCCAACTCATTTTGTCTTTAATAACTTTTATGTAAAAACTGACCATAAACAGCACACGCACACAAAATCTATAGAACAACCTCACACTTAAGCATAGATTTTTAAGTTGGCTGGGCATGGGGGCTCATGCCTGTAATCCCAGCACTTTGGGAGGCTGAGGCAGGCAGATCACTTGAGGTCAGGAGCTCGAGATCAGCTTGGCCAACATGGTGAAACCCAGTCTCTACTAAAAACACAAAAATTAGCCAGGCATGGGGGCACATGCCCATAATCCCTGTTATTTGGGAGGCTGAGCAGAAGAATCACTTGATCCAAAGGGGTAGAGGTTGTAGTCAGTCAAGATTGTGCCACTGCACTCCAGCCTGGGTGACAGAGCAAGACTCCGTTTCAAAAAAAAAAAAGATATAAAAATATCTAAATATCATGTTAATTATCATGCAAAATAAATTCATCAGTGTATTTTAAAATATCATTATGACAAAGGGAAGTTTATTCCAGAAATGAAAAAAAATAGCTTAATATCTGAAACTCTAGGTATGTATCAACTACAGTAACAGATTAAAGGAAAGGAAAGACATTTTTTGATGACATCAATTGGAGGAGAGAATCATTTGGTAACATTAAGAACTTGTTTGTAATTTTTAAAAAAATGCTCAGCAAACAAAGAACTAAGAGAAATTTTCTTTATTTAAGAAATGGAGTTATCTAAAAATTATAGCTCACATATATAAAGGTGAAACTTCAGGGGCCTTTTACAAAACTCAGAAATGAAACAAAAGCAATGCCTGCTCTCACCTCTACCAATAAACATGGTCTCAGACAAAACAATACAAGGCACATGTTGAACTTCCTTGTTGAGAATTGCAACTTTTTCTCATCCCACCCTCTATACCTCAAACTACAGTAATCAGCTCTGTATTTTCTTATAACACTTAACAACATTTAACATGCTATGTAACTTGCTTATTAGGTTAATTGTAAAATTGTCTTAAATTCCCTCACTGGAATGTAAGTTCCTCCAGGATAGGGATCTTCGTTTTGATTATTGCTGTATCCTAAGTACCTACAACAATGCTTACTAAGTGTCTGCTGTTGAAGGAGTTGTCTATTTATACAAAAGGAGATATGATTTAGCAATTAAAACAAATGAACTAGAGATGATAGATAGACGTCAAGCTTAAAGAAAATAACATGTTGTGTATGAAAAAACTGCATGTGAAATAGTGCTCCTGGTACAAAACCTTTTGTATAAAGTTCAAAAGCACATAAAACAAAACTTAATATTGTTTATAGGTACAAAAAAACCATATGTGTGTAAAAATGTAAAGATACAAAGGAAGGATATTCAACGTCAGAGAGAATTGTCTCTAAGAAGGAAGAGAGAGGAATTAAATCAGTAAGGACGATGAAGGGGCTTCAACTGTATCTGCCATATTTTATTTTAATTTTTATTTATTTATAATTTCACATATTTTTTATTTCAATAGCTTTTAGGATAAAAGTGGTTTTTGGTTACATGGATGAATTGTAGAGTGGTGAAGTCTGAGATTTCAGTGGACCCATTAACCCCAGTCGTATACATTGTACTCAAATGTAGTTTTCAAATCCCTCACTCACCTCTCATCCTTCCCCTTCTGAGTCTCCAGTGTCCATTATCCCATGCTGTATGCCTTTGCATACCCATAGCGTAGCTCCCACTTAGAAGTGAGAACATATGGTTTTTGGTTTTCTGTTCGTGAATTACTTCCCTTAGAATAATGGCCTCCAGCTCTATCCAAGTTGATGCAAATGCTATTATTTCATTCTTATTTATGGCTGAGTAGTATTCTATGGTGTGTGTGTGTGTGTGTGTGTGTGTGTGTGTGTATACCCTCTTACTTGTGTTTCTCCACCAGACCCTCTTTAGTTCAAATGTCTCCTTAAGCCACCTGATTAAATTCTTTGGTTCCCTGGGCCCTTTAAAAACAGGACCTCCCATTCCAAGTCAACATCAAGTCCCTTTTGTATTCCATCTTCTGAACCCAGTATTCTGCTCAATTTGTATATATATTAGTATATATATATATATGTATATATACACACACATGTACATAAAGTTATATACGTAATATATGTATAATTACATATATAAAACTTATATACCTATATAACAACATATATGTTGTTTTGTTTTATGTGCTTTTGTCATATATATTATATATATTTGTTTTATGTGCTTTTTGTTATATATACACACACACATATATATATACACACACATATATATATACACATACATATACATATATTAAGTTTTGTTTTATTTGCTTTTGAGTTTTATACAAAAGGCATTGTACCGGGAGCACTATTTCACATCCAGCTTTTTATACACAACATTATATTTTCTTCATCCATTCATGGGTTGATAGTACTTAGGTTGTGGTTGGTTCTGTATCTTTGCAATTGTAAATTGTGCTGTGATAAACATATATGTGCAGGTGTCTTTTTGATATAATGACTTCTTTTCCTTTGGATAGGTGCCCAGTAACGGATTTGCTGGATCCAATGGTAGATCTACTTTTAGTTCTTTAAGAAATATCTGTACTGTGCCATATTTTATTTTTAAAAGGATTATCTGGTTTGTGGTTACTTTGATGTTCATTATATTATTCTTGGAACTTTTCTCAGTGTTTAAAATACTTCATGTTCTGTTATTAAAAGGAACATCTCAGAAACTCTACTTTTAAGCAAGATATATCCTACAATCCTAATAATTTTTTGATCTCCATCATACATCACAGCTTCTTTAAAATAAAAATTATTTAAGAAATTAATACATATAATTGAATGTACCCAGCTTCTTTTAGTGAATACTCAAATCTTTATAACATTTGTCAGGATAACATTTCATTAAATGTTTAGTTTTGTTCTTTATGACAGAGTGGTTTTAATTTTGTCTTCATGAAAATTTTCTTTCTAGGTCAATGTGTCTTATTAACTGTGAGAAATTCATCTCTATTAAACCTTTCTTCAAAACAAAAATATTTAAGTGACTCCTTAGGAGGTCTGTTTTTTTCTTTTTTTTTTTCAGAATAGCAGTTTTTCTTCTTTCTTTAAATCTGGTCAGCCTGGGAAGAAAATCAATTGTTAACTATTTACACAGAACTTAGAATGTATGTTTAGTCTTTTGCTGATGAATAGAACTGCAAAAAAACCTATGAATCTGTGTTTCTCATGACATTTTCTTTCCTTCCCTTGTTGATTTAGTAAACAATCTTTGAGGTCTAACCTGCTAGCAGTGTAAAACTGCTGTTCTACCAGTTGAAAGGCGGAGTGTTTGCATTATTCCTTCTCATGAGTCCCACATCATTATGTCTCCACGATGCATAATATCCAGTAGATCTAAATACATAAAGAAAAGAAGGAAGAAGGGAAGGAACAAGGGAAGAAGGAAGGGAGGCAGGGAAGGAAGGGAGGAAGGAAGGGAGGGAGGGAGGGAAAGGAGGGAGGGACGGAAGGAAGAAGGGAGGAAAGAAGAGACCAAAGATGGGAGAGAAAAGAGGGTGGGAAAGGAAAGGGAAGGGAAAGAAATAATGAGAGACCTGAAATTACCCCTGATTTTAACCTCTGGCCTTTCCTCTCATCAATATCCAGAGTGCGAACTGTCATTGTTATCAGCCAGTTTTCTGAAATTAGTTCTTTGTAGTTCTCTTCTTTGGCCTCAAGATTTGCCAACCTCAAATTTCTTTCTTTGGTGCTGGCTTCTCTTTTCCACTTATGAAATGATCATTCAGGTTCTCATGGAATCCTGCCAGATTCCTCTGCTTTGTCCGTACCTTTTTCTTGCTTCTTTCTTCCTTAGCAAAGGGTGATAGCCAAGACCGTCCTCATAGGCTGCATTGATCTCCACATCATTTCCTCCATTTGCTTTTCCTTGCTTATGAGGCAGAGTCTTCCGTAATGATACCCTCTTACTGTGTTTCTCTACCATATCCTCTTTAGTTCAATGTCTCCTTAAGCCACCCGATTAAGTTCTTTTGTTCCCTGGGCGCTTTAAGAACAGGACCTCCCATCCTGCGTCAACATCAAGTCCCTTTTGTATTCCACCTTCTGAACCCAGTATTCTGCTCAGCCCTCCCTGCTCTCTCAGACCGTAGACTCAGTGGAGCAGGACCTCTAGTGTGAGGTGCGCAAATGGATCGGGACATTATCTGAGTCTTCCTTCTGGTAGAAGTCAGTTTTCTGTTACAAAGTCAAAGCATAAAGGTTGGAAATCTTGCATTGGCATTTATGGATTTTAAATATATATATGTAGGAAACATGAAAACATGCGTTGTTACCAAAGACACTAATTTTAACCCAAAATGATGTTCACAAATATCTGATGCCTCACATACTTATAATCTAAAAAGGTAAAAAGCAAGAATTAAACAGCACAGAAGCATGAAGCAAAGGAGGCTATCTCTGCATATCAGCCTTATGACCTGAGTCTGATTCCCATTGGTTCTTCTTAAATTCTCCTTTGGGCATTCTGTGCTATGTGAAACACTCCATCAGAAAAGTCATGCTAGCTGGCCAAGGCAGTGGGTGAGAAATGCCAGCTGCATGCCTCATGTGATCTATCTGCTATATTATATGGTAAGTTACTTGGAAAGAGCAAGCATTCCGTTATGCCAACAAAGGAATAAAGCTGACCTGTCCTGAGTGACTTCAGTGCAGGTTCCATTTGACAATTCATGGAGATGATGTAACCAAAAGCAGCTCATTAATCTCATCCTAAGTCTTAAATTCCAAGTCACAGTAAATTAGATTTAAATGAGTTTCCACTGAACAAAGCTAGATAATAACTTTTTATGGTGTATAGAACATTTTATTACTTCAGAATTTGTTGCATTGCGCTAACAGAAAACTGACTTTTTAAAAAAATAATTACATGAGCTCTTGATTATGCTTACATAGACCACAGCTGAGTTTCAAACTTAGTAAAAAGAATTTGAATCCCCTTTAATGCACAAGTACAGACTGCTAGTTAGGAAAGGTATTTGTATATAGTACTGTATTTCAGTGGATTGAAAGTCCATCCCTTAAAACTTCAGACCAATCTAATAAAGTGCTATTAAGTAGAACTTTCTTCATTGATAGAAATGTTCTAATATTTGTGTTGTCTGATAAGGTAGCCACTAGACACATGTAATTATCAACACTTAAAATGTAGCTCATGTGACTGTGATACTGTCTTTTATATCATTTAATATTAATTTAGGATAATTTTCAATAGCACATCGGCTAGTAGCTGCCAGATTGGACAGATCAAAACAGGACCATACATTGCAATGCTAACTGAAATAAAAGAGATTTCAGTCATTGTTTCATTATTATTGTGTTGTTTTGTTTTGTTTTGTTTTGTTTTGTTTTGTTTGAGAGGGAGTCTCACTCTGTTGCTCAGGTTGGAGTGCAGTGGCGCGATCGGCTCACTGCAACCTCTGCCTCCCAGGTTCAAGCTATTCTCCTGCCTTAGCCTCCCAAGTAGCTGGGACTACAGGTGCATGCTATCATGCCTGGCTAATTTTTTTTTTTTTTGTATTTTTAGTAGAGACGGGCTTTCACCATGTTAGCCAGGATGGTCTTGATCTCCTGATCTTGTGATCTGTCTGCCTTGGGTCTCCCAAAGTGCTGGGATTATAGGCGTGAGCCACCGCGCCCAGCTGTTTCATTAACAGTGGAAATATAGTAATATAACTGAGAATGTGAATATCACAGTAGCATTTACAGACAATTTCACTATAACTATTGGCTTCTGAGCAACACTCTGAGGTCAATAGGATGAGTGTTATTATTATCTTCATTACACTTGAGGAAATGGATGCTCTAAAACATGTTGGTGATTTCAATGACCTGTGACTCAAACTACTTGTTCTTTCTGTTACGAGAGAAACCTGTGAAAGAATGTTGTGACATTCATACAGCTTACCAGTAGGCTGATCTGAAATAGACATCAATAAATTTGGGGAAGGAGAGAGAAGCAAAGAGAAAGAAGAGAATGTAAAACTACAAGCCAACACTGGACATTTTTGCAAATAAAAAAGCTAGGTCAGCTTTTGCATAAGCATGTTCTAATGCTGTCAAAGCCAACTTCATGAGTTTCCAAATGGGTGGGGCCCAACATAAAATCCACACACATTATTGCTTCTATCCATGCTCTGCAAGCCATAGAGTTTTTCCTTTTTTTTTTTCTGTTTCTCCCCTCTGTCGCTCTCTCTGCCTTCCATTGTCTCTACCCCTCCTTTTCTCTGTGTCATATGATCTCAAGTTGATCACTTTCCTATGTTAAAATGTTATATAATTCTTACATAACAATCTAATAAAGCATTGGTAACAGTAAGAGTTTTTCTTTGTCTTAGGAAAATGTGCTGAACTCCTAAGAAAAAGTTCATCTTCTTTAAAAAATTAGCATAATGAAATATATTAAATTGAATACGTATGGTGGATAATAGCTTAGAAAAAAAATGAGTTGCACATCCTGGTGTCTAGTCAGTTTGCAGACTAATGAATGAAGAACCTATAAGCCTGTTTTTGTGATAAGCCTGTGTAGCAGGCACTCTACTAGAGAGACAGGACCCATGTCACTGAAAAAGACCCCAGTACTGCTGAATAGATTATATTTTATACATTTACATTGGAAAGGCAAACGTTTAAATTAGCCCGTCTAAAACCTAAGCCTGTGGTTTCGTGGATTCTAGATAATTGAAAACAGAACTTCAGTGCACTAAATCCACCTCTTCCAGGCTCTTGGCCATAACACGCTCCAATCGGAAAACACTTGTTCTAAAAGAAGTCTCTTATACAAAAGCAGGATAAAAAGAGAGAGAGGAAGAAAAATTGTCTTCAATATATTACAGCAAACATACTTGTCACTTGATAAAATACCATTTGCTCAGATTTCTCTTCTGTGAATAACATTACAACTATCCAAATAATAGTCAAGGCTCCTAAACCACTCAGCCAGCTTTTGCAAATAATAGAGGAAGAAAGTCACCTGAGCATGTAGAACTGGTGCTATTGAGTGCCAATCCCGAGTGAACACAGGTTCGTGAACTTAGGGAGCCTGGTTGAAGAAAGTTGCTGCTGCAGTCAAGCAATAACATCAGCAAGGACTGTTTTTAACTCAGATGTGTAGTGTGCACTATCAACAATACAAAGGTTGTTAAAATGTTGAAAAAGGAGTCAGAAAGTAGTAGGCAGAAAGATTTTTAAAAGAATATCTACAGGCCAGGCTGGTGGCTCATGCCTGTAATCCCAGCACTTTGGGAGGCTCAGGCGGGCAGATCACTTGAGATTAGGAGTTCAATACCAGCCTGGCCAATATGGTGAAACCCTGTCTCTACCAAAAATACAAAACTTAGCCAGGCATGGTGGCAGGTGCCTATAATCCAAGCTACTCAGGAGACTGAGGCGGGAGAATGGCTTAAACCCAGAAGGCAGAGGTTTCAGTGAGCTGAGATCATGCCATTGCACTCCAGCCTGGGTGACAAAGCAAGACTTCATCTCAAAACAAAACAAAACTACAAACGTAGGTGTGGAAAGGTGTGACACCTTCCTCACCCTTCGTAAGGGTAATGGTCAATATCCTGTAACATAAAACAAGTTAACAAGAGAAAAGCATAACAAATTTATTTAATCAAAAAGTTTTATGTAACATGGGAGCTTCAGGGTAAAGATCTAAAGATACAGAGAAAACTATTCATTTTTACACTTAGGTTTGATGGGCAGTCCTGTAGAAATGTGATTGGACAAAGGATATGGTCTAACCAGCAAGGGCTGTCTGTTCAGCTTCTTCTTGGCCTCTCTGTGTAGCATTTCTTCCTCCTGGGTCTGAGGCAGGACCCCTCTGGATTGAGGGTCTGTAAGAAGGAAGGGAGAAGAAAGAGAGTGACCTTGCTGGGCTTTATGACTTGCTTTGGGGAAGATTTCTAGTTTCTGTGATGTGCCTTGAGGGAAAGGAATTCTGACTTCTATGACTCGCTTCAAAGAGAATTTGGCAAGAAACAGGAGGGGGGGAGAAATACAGAAAGGCCTTTTGTCTAAGGTCGTTCCAATCTCTTTAGTTCGATCTTCTTCAGTTCAATATTCAACATGTCAAAGCACCATGCTTTGGGGTATATGTCCTGAGCCCTAACGTGAGATATTTACAGTTTTGATTATAAATGCCAGCAAAACAAAACTTCATGAAATATGTAAATATTATGTGTGCTTTTTCAGTGATGGAGATAGAAATCAACTTAAAAACTGCCAGATATATTGTAATATAGAATTATTTCTCTTTTCTGATATTTGTTTTAAAGAAATATATTTGCATGTTATTTATTTTATTGATTTTATTTCTATGAAAAACATGGAAACTTCAATATTTTAGTATTTTGCAGAGTTTGATTTGGATATTTTTAATGGTGTGTGTATGAGAGACAGAGAAAAAAAATTAACACACTGCATTGGAATTCTTTTTATATCCTTCCCCAAACTCTTTTCCTCTCTCCCTCCCCAGGTGTAATTATAATGAAATGGGTATTCTTCATTTGACATTTCAATTTTTCAAACTAAATATATACATAGCCATAAAATAGATAGTAGTGTCGTGGTATTTTATGTTTTTTTTTAGAGACGAGATCTCTCTCTGTCACTCAGGCTGGAGCACAGTGGTGCAATCATAGCTCACTGCACAGTTAAAATCCTGGGCTCAACGGATCCTCCTACCTCACCTTCTCAAGTAGCTGGAACTAAAAGCTCGCAACGTTACACCAGGCTAATCATTTTTATGTTTTGTAGAGACAGGGTCTTGCTATGTTGCCCAGTCTGGTCTTGAACTCATGGCTTCAAGTGATCCTGCCACCTAAGCCTCCCAAAGCTCGGATTACAGGTGTGAACCACTGGCTATGACACCACATAGCCTATCGGAGTGTTTCAAACTTGACGTCATATTGTATTTATTCTTCTGCAACTTGACTTTTATTGCTCTGTTTTTATATTTGGTGAATTTATTCACCTTGATAATGTAACTCTAATTCATTCCTTTTCATTGCTGGGTAGTGTTTCACAATATAACTGAGCCATCATTCCTTGAATCATTCTCTCCTTGATGGACATTCAGGCTATTTGGATTATTTTGTTGTTACTGCTAACAATGCCACAGTGAACATCCTTACGTATATCCTTATATACATTGAAAGGGTTTTTCTCTTAGTGCTCGGATTGCTGGGTTTTAGGGTGTGCACATCTTTAGTTTTACCAGATCTAGATACTGCCAGATGACATCCAAAGTGTTTATCTGAAATTCTTCATGCTTGTCCCTTCACAGACTACTCAACACAGAGGCCATAGTGACCCTCGTAACAAGTCACATCATAGCACCCTTTGCCTGAAACCTTGAAATGCCTCCCCACCCTATTTCACTCAAAACAGCTACAAGGCTCTAACTGACCTCACTCTAGCCCTGCACCTGTTACCTCTATGGCCGTCTCTCCTGCTGCTCCTCAAATATTCCAACCATTCTCCCTGCTTAAGGCCTTTGTTCCAGCTGTTTGCTCTGCCTCACATGCTATTCTCTCAGACCCCACTTGGCAAAATCATTCACCTTCCTTGAGTCTCTGTTGAAATCTCACCTTAACAATGAGCCTTGCCATCACTGCCCTCCTCGCATGCTCAGTCGATGTTTCCTTGCTTGAATTTGTTTCTTTCACAGTACCAATACCCTTATAATGCATCATATAGTTTGTTAGATTTATTGCCTTATTAACAAATTAATTTGTTTAATTAATTTAATGCATTATATAGTTTGTTAGATTTATATAAATAAACTTCATTTATTTATATAGTTTATAAACTATATAACTATGCATTATATAGTTTGTTAGATTTGTATAACACCCCCTCTAGACTGTCAGCCCCATGAGGGCAGAGATCTTTGCTTGATATGGTCATCAGTGTATCCCAAATACCTACAATGGAATCTGATGCATGGTAAGCATTCAACAAATGTCTGAGAGAGGGGACTTGTATACATTTGTGATTTTGCATTATGCTTTGCAGGGTATTATCCAAAAGAACACATGATATTTTGATTGGTAATACATGAGGACTGTGACTTGAAAAAAAGACTAGATTTCAGCCCCCTATGAGTAGGGACCACATCTATGTTCACCACTCTATTCTTCTTTGTGCCAAAAACAGTGCCTGGCACGTAGCAGATGTTCAATAAATGTCAAATGAATGAATAGATGAATGAATGAACAGAGATTTATTGAAAAGATTACTCCACAGTTTGGAAGTGAATTATATTGGAAGATGAGTTGGTTCAAAGGATTGTGATTCAGGCATGCTCATCGGACAAGGCAAGCAGCTGTACTCCCTACTTCTAAGTTTACCTGTTGGGCCATAAATTTTCCTATTCAAAATTTTTTCCTCTTTACATTTTCCCTATAAAATCTTGTTGGGGAGTAAAAGGATGGAAACTTGCTCAATTGAACATACCCTCGTAGAATTTTTCTCATATTTGACTCACAATTAGAATCTCTCAGGTGAGTCTGTTAAAAATACAGATTCAAGGACCTAATTCTTAAATCAGAAACTCTGGGAGAAAATTCTGAGAACAAACCCAAGAAACTGTTATAGTCAGGTGACTTAGGAAAACAATGGGATCCAGTAACAGAACAAAGAACAGCAGCTTGCCTGAAATGTCAACAGGAGGAAACAACGCCTGTGATAAACCCTGTTTAAAAATGTCAGAATAGCTGCTAAACAGCAGAACCACCTTCCGCATTTGAATTGGGTCTCTGAGTCTTTCCTCCTCCCTACCTAACATGGTCATCAGGGTCTTAAGGAATTTGGGGGTGACTCACAACCTTGTGTTTATGAATTAGTCATTGAGAACACAACCAGAGGAAGGCAGGCCGTCCTCAGCTGTTCCTAAGATCCTGCTGGTTTCTAGCTCATGAGTTGAAGAAACAGACAGTGGGAAGTAGAGTTCTGGGCTACTCAGCAAAAGAGAAAATAAATATTGTGAAACACAAGAAGAGAGAAAAAAATTATTTTATTATTCCAGGATCATTTTATCTTTCCCCCAGTGTAGAAGTCTTTCATTAAATGGGAGTCACTTGGTAAAGGTGATTCATCTATTTAAGGTATTCTTCCAGATAGTGACATGTATATCTATAATAGGTTTAAACTACAGCTTTTAAAATGTAATGTTTATTCAAGAGGAAGGGGAATTTAATGAAATCTACAGTATGTTTCTATTCCATTGAAGTTGCTGGTAAAGCTGGTTAGTGGATGTAGTTTCTGTACTTCAGATTTCAAACATTTGTATTTCAGCTCATCATTCCAGAGTATTTCCAGTGGAAGACATTTAATTAAAACTTATGATAAAGTACCAAAAGGGAATTTGGTGAGAAAGAGACCTATAATTTGATCAAATGAAAACTCTCTCCATTTTTAAATTTGGTATACATTTTTTAGGCATTCATGTGTTTTGTTTCCCATTTTGGCAACTGAGTTGAATTTGGCTGCTGGGATGAGAGGGAAAGGGGTAAATCAGAGACCCTGTGGGATGTCACAAGTCTTTGCCAAAATCAGCACATATTTATTAAGGGGTGGGCATGAAGCTCCCCATCTGTTAGTTTTCTCAAAATGCTGACAAGAACATTCTGATTTCCAGCTTGAATGCTTTAAAAAAAAAAAAATTCTTTTCTCCATTTATTCTGACCAAAGAGCTGTGTTCTTGTTCAGAGACAAATGAAAAATGATGCTTGAATTTTCTAATTTGGCATCATAAGTAATGGAAGCACCCAACAACTCACGCTTATGGATATTTTTGCCACCCAATCCTACCTCCTTTTAGCATTATTCTTAGCCTTTTGTTGCTCCTCATCTCCCTGTTATGGGAGAAGCTCAGACTCTCCTATAAACAGACAGACACTCCTAAGGTCTCCAGCAAAGGAAGTGGAAAGGGGAGATCTTTAGAACTATTGCCTGCTTCCTTTCATATGGAAAATGTACAACTTCACTTGCAGAAATTAAATATTTGGGTACAATAGGCCAGACCAGGGCATGATTTCATTTTGATTCATTTCAGGGCTACATCAGTTAATTCCCTTTACCTTATCTCACTGGCCCTGCTCCTCTCCTCTCCCCGTACCCATTTTCATCCTAGCAGCTTGCTGGTGCAAGCTCATTGTAGGTCTCAGGAAGTCTCCCCCAACCTCTCAGATAGTGCCTGTGGAATCCTATAATTCTCCTTCATAAAGTTTTACACAATTACAATAGTTTAGTAATTTTTTTGTAATTGCTTTTTAAATATCTGTAATAGACAGAATTCTAAGATGGCTCCTAAGATTCTTATCCCCTGGTATACAAGCACTGTATAATCAGTTCCCTCCCTTTGACAGGTATGACCTTCAAATAGGATGAAATGTCACTCCTGTGATTATGCATTATTGTGTGGTAAAGATGAAGGGATTTTGCAGCTGTAATTAAGGCTCCTAATCAGTTTGCCTTGAGTTAACCAAAGGGATACGATCCTTGGTGAGCCTGACCTAATCAGGTGAGTCTCTAAAGCAGGGAGCTAGATGTACCCTGAAGTCAGAGACACTCTCCTGCTAGCCTTGAGAAGCAAGCTAGCATGAGTTTTATGGCTGTAAGGAGAATTTCTGCCAACAAGCAAAGTCCTCCTCAAGGAAGTTCTCCAAACTCCTAGTTTGGAGAACTCAGTGCCTCTAGTGAGATAGCACTCCTGGCCACTGACTGTTCTCATCTTCCCCAGACCCCGGCCAGAGGACCCAGTTAGGCCACGCCCAGACTTCTGGTCTACAGAACCGTGAGATCATAAATGTGGATTGGTTTAAGCCACCAAGATGGTGGTAATTTGTGGCATAGCAATTGAAACTTAACCAATACTTCTCTACATGAAGGCAGGGTCTATGTCTATGTCTATGTCTATGTCTATGTCTATGTCTATGGTCTATGTTTCTTATTCACTGTATGCCCAACGACTACTACATTATCTGACATTGAAAACCTTACTAAGTATTCAGCAAAAGAAGGCTGATTGACCTTAATTGGCGGGCAGGTTCAATAGATTGGGAGTTAGCAAGTATACATCAAATTTTCAAGAAAAAGTTCATGAGAATAAAATAATCACCTCACACGAATGAGCCTGGCTCTCACATTCTAAGTCACTATCCTGGCCAAGGAAAGGGACCAGGTTCAAACAGAGATGAAGGGCCTTTCATACATCTTCAGATTTGTATCTGCTTTGGGGCAAGTCTGGTGAATTTTAAATTTTTCTCCAAGACCTTCCTGAATTGATTGAACATTCTGAAAAGTGACCTACCCTCCCACTACCACCCACCATCACCCCTGGCAGACTACCTGTTCTGCCACACTGGACTCTGCTGCCTGTCAGGGAAGGTCTGGACCATGGACGCCAGGCAAATCATCCAAGCAAAGCCCAGTGAAGTTCCAGGATGGGCTCGTGACTCAATAAGAGGCAGTGTTTCTCCCTGAATCAGCCCCAGCGTGGCCACATCTAAAGGAAGCATGGCTGCAAGCTCAGCCACTGCCTGGCTGCCTGTGGACACATGGATTCTGCCCTGTCTCGGATGAGTGGACACCATCTGCTGATTCACTTGCACCTGGGGTTCCGTGGGTGGACATCTGGAAAGGGCCTCTCTTGCTAGCTCAAGTTTTATTTATCTAAAATGATCTTTTAAAAATCATTTTACATGTCTTCAAAGTGTCTGGACGTGGTGTGGAATGTGGTTTATTTTGTCCACATTGCAGCAGGCTCTATGTTGTAACTTGCTGAGATTTTAGGTCTGCCGTCAGTCTGCAGACTGACACCAGCTTTTACTGAGTAGCAATGTAGAGCCCTTGGGAAAAACAGGAGAAATGAAATAGGGACTATGGTGCCAGATGAAGCTCATACTCAGGTAATCTAAATGCACCTTTCTGGGAATACACATGGCACTATGTCTGAAGGGTCAATTCAAGATCAAAATAGGAATTAAAGTGGATGGTTTGAAATGAGATTTGTTTCAGATAGATAATATTTGTCTTCTGTGCTTAACAGTTTACAAAATGTTTTAAGTACAATAGGTCCCCCATCTCACAACACACTGTGAGATAAGGAAGGATATCTAATCTGAGCCCTGTTTTCTGGATGAGGGATGAGATAACTGCCAGCAGGCTATGGGAAGAGAACTGGAACCAGGTGTGGGTGTCAGCTCTGCCATTTGTTGGGAAAATTAACCTTTAGGAGCTTCTAGTTATTCACCTACAAAAACCAATCAACAAGCCCTCCCCAGCAAAGTTATTGCTAGGATAATAAGAATGTGTGTATGCAAGCATCAAGGACTCTGACCTGTCATAAAATGCCAGGTTAATTTTCTTGAATCTAAGGCCCAGAGATGTTTAGGAATTTGTTGAGGGGACTTAATCAAAAGACCTAAACCAGATCTTTGATTCAGTATTATTTTACCGGCCTTTAGAACTTTGGACTATTCAAGGCTTTTAAATGAATAAGGTCCACCCAGGACAGTTATATCCCCCGTGGACTGAGGACCCTTTAACAAGCCTTTGGTTTTCTGTTTCTTTGTCACTGATGTACCTCTCTCCAGTCCCTGCCCTACTTCAGCCAACCTTAAATCCCTCTTTTCGAGAAATCTCTTTCCAGATGTTGAGGATGTATCATTAAATGAAAGAAGGAGGTTCAAAAATTACACTTAATAGGAATTATCCCATTCTTATTAAAGACAAATGAGGTAATTATATGCAGAAAAAAGATATGAAATCTACACGAACATATTAATAGTGGCTGTTTGAATGGGGAGATTAGAAGCAATTTTTATTATGATTTTTGCTTTTTTAGAGTTCCCAAGCTTTCTACAATAAATATACATTGTTTTAGTCATAGGGGGATAAGTTCCTCATTCTCTTTAAATGTCTCTAAACTCTCCCTTGAACAAAGTCAGGCCTTTTGTCTCCAGCTGGGTGTAAGTCACCAACTGCTGTGTCCTTGACCTGTACATTCTCTGCATCCCCTTCAACCCATGCTCATAACACCCGCTTCAGTCTTATTCTTCTACATTAATCCATAGGCTCTAAGAATCTAAAGCTTTCTAAACAGCTCAAGTCATGGAAACAGCTGTCAGCTCTTCCAGTGTAGGTGCCAAATCCTTCCCAGAGTCAAAGTAATAATTCGGATGCCCACCTCTAAATACAAGAAGTCTCAACATGCAAGGCATCATTCCTAATTAAGGCCCTCAATATTTGCACACTCTCTTTCACTAATGTCCACTTACAAATTATGTATCATGTTTTTTTCCCCTCCTGTATTACAAACTTCCTGAATGAAGGAATTGATATGTCCATCGTCTATAAATCTCAAGAAGACCACGTGTTTCTTTCAGAGAATCTAAACTTGTTTATGAACCGTGTGGGTAAATTATGCCTTGGCAAATTAGCAGATTGAAAGTGTTGAATCTCCGCACGTCCAGACTTGTAAATTTAGCCACTATTAGCTTTTAATACTTGTTTTAACTATTTTTTTCTCTTCAAAACTTGGGGTAGTGTTTCTCACTGAGAACGTCCTTAAGCCAAATTTAACATTTTATAGCTCCAACTGTTCTGGAAGTCAGACAGCCAGACAGCCAAATGCATTAGAAAAAAAAGGCATTCCCAGATTTTCTTTTTCTGTGTCATGTTTATTCCCCTCAAAAGCGGTTGAAAGATGTTTCTCTCCAAGATTTTAAAAGATCATCTATTCTGTGGATGGCAACTTCACACTTTGAAAGGTGTCTGCTATAAAAAGGGAAAAGGAGAGATGTAGCATGAAACTGTCTGGTTAACCCAATATTTGTCACTTTAGCTGCTTCTGATGATGCTTTCACTGTGAAACAACACAAAAGGAAGAATAAAGCAGTTGAGACATGGGGAAAACATAGCAACTGTCTTAAGTGTCTACCAATTTTACAGAGTCAGCAATGGCCTCTAATTAGAGTTAGCACTGAGTCAGCTGGGCACGGTGGCTCATGCCTGGAATCCCAGCATTTTGGGAGGCCGAGGTGGGTGGATCACCTGAGGTCAGGAGTTCAAGACCAGCCTGGCCAACATGGTAAAACCCTGTGTCTACTAAAAATACAAAAATTAGCCAGGTGTTGAGGTACATGCCTGTAATCCCAGCTACCTGGGAGGCTGGGCCAGGAAAATTGCTTGAACCCAGGAGGTGGAGGTTTCTGTGAAATGAGATCACACTACTGTACCCCAGTCTGGGCAAGAGAGAGAAACTCCATCTCAAAAAAAAAAAAAATTAGAGTTAGCCCTGAGTCATGCTTCTTGAGAAGCCTCGGAACAGAGCTCCTATCATAGAGAACCAGAGGGCAGTCTGTCCCCTGCACTGCAGACCCTTCTATCAGGGCCCCATGTGAGGTACAAGACCAGGTGAGAGGAGGGGGGCCTACCTGAGACAAAGTGGGGTATGTAGTCACCTAGAAGACCTGTTTTAAGGAAACAAAGACCCATCCATCTACAGATCTGTCTACCATGAGCCCATCAAGTCCAATTAGAGCCAATCCTTTGGATTAAAAAATATTGGCCCAAAAAGCCAAAAAGGCCAAAAATAGTGGCCTTTTCAACTAGAGGCATGGAAACACACTATGACCTAATTGTCTTTTAAAATCTTAACACCAACCATTCATCAAGTGTGTATCTTTGACTCAGTCACCCATCAAGACTTTGAGACAACACACAGAACAGATCATCTTTGGTGGAAGCTTGCTTGAGATGAAGATATCAGGGTTGAAAGAAGGCATCGAACAAACAAGAAGTCTCATCAGTGGAGACAGCAAGGAAGCCTGGAAAAGATGTGCCAAACTGAAAAATATGGTGCTAAAGAGGACACAAATGGGAATACCAAGGACAAATCTTACTCGGCCATCAGTTTGTCTAGAGGCTACTAAAGGGGACTATTATAGAAGGAAAATAGTCTAAAGAGACTATTATGGAGGGAAGGAACTTGAGGAAATTGGAGGATTCTCACACTTTGGAAAAAGTAAATTATCCTACTCTGGTCCTATTTAATCCATTGTGTGTGTGTGTGTGTGTGTGTGTGTGTGTGTGTGTGAGAGAGAGAGAGAGAGAGAGAGAGAGAGAGAGAGAGAATCAATTCTTAGAAGCAAACCCTCTCTTTTCTCACTATGAATTCCATGTTATCACTATTTTACACTGAGTTAGGAGGATCTTCTGCCCACACATTTGTATTATTGCTATTCTTTTAAGTGTCTTAATTCTATAGTAAAATTTGCCATAAAACATTCATGGATGGATGGGCCTGGCTCTCTAGCCATAGGTCCAGCAGGACCTACTTACATTAAATGTACCATGATATTCTGGATGTTTTAGATGATATCAGAGAGTCAAGTCAAAAATCAGAAAGTGTTTTATTTCTATACAGAATCTTAATGATGTCTTTTTTTAAAAAAAATGTAAGTACAGGAAGTGTGTTGGAAAAATATTTTGAAAACAGTAGATTTGAAAGCTCCATTTTGCTTACTTTACTCAAGTATCTACCTCCTTAAGGCACTAAGATTTGCCATCATCAATTAGCTGTGCAAACCATGCTGACAAAATCTCTTTTAGAATAGTTTCTTTCACCACCACCTTGCTTCAGAGCCTCATGAAATGACTCATCTAAATGAGACGGGTCCTCTGGCTCAAAGGGAACAGCTAAGTGAGTGACTAATACTTTACACTTAGGAGAGAACGGGAAATTAGCTGCATGTTTTCTATGAGGACACACTGAAGAATTGTAAGGAAGTACCTTTAAATAGTTGAGTCCCAAAAAATGTTGCCCCACCATTTGCCTAAATGTTGCTTTTAAGTTTGGAAGTGTCTCAGTTTCTAAGTGAGAGTTGGATGGCGTTACTATGAGGCACACAGAATTAACTAATGAAAGTCATTTCCATCTCAACATTAAAAACATGGAAGTCCAAAGTTCCTGGATGAAAGAAATGAGGCCCCAATTACATTATGACATATTTTGCTTTTGTCTGTCTGGTGAGATACAGTACAATTAACAAGATTCTCTTTCAATTTACAGTTAAGCCAGACATCTAAAACCAAGCTGATGATGAAACTGCTCAATTTGACACATCTTACAAGTTTTGTATGGATTTCATTGAAATTTTTTCAATGAATTTGTTTAAAGAGTGCATGCTTGCAACAAGTTATACAATTCACAGAACTAATAGTGTTCTAGGCTTTGTTGCCTGCTACAAAATTCCCGTGATCAATATTGTCTCAACCACGGTATAGCTACCATTTATAACAAAAAAAAAATCACTTTCTAGGTACAGTGTTTTCATAATTTCAAACTCAAGCAGATGATCTAGACAAGTTATTTGAACAATAAAATATTATACAGTTCTTTTTTATTGATTTTGGTAGGAAGATTGTTCTTAAACTTATCAATTTCTATTGTTGATTGTATTGTGTTAGTCTTTTCATCAAAGGACATTTCATTTTTCTCATCTACCTGTTCAGCATTTCCTCATGAAACACTTCACTGCACAGGAATAATAACTGTTGTCTATTGACTAATGTCAACAGCCAGCCCTTCATTATCTTTCCTACTGGGGCAAGAGAAAATATGATTAAATTGAATCTGCTGTTTATCCCAAATTACACTTTTGCTGAGATTTTTAACATTCTTTGCCACCAAACTTGATGACAACATGTGAAAATGGATCTCTTTTTACCAACACTCCCCACTCCTTTTCCTTGTAGATTCACTGTAAAGAATTTTGTAGACTGTAAACAAATAGTGAAATGGCAAAAGCATGTTATCTTTTAGATTAGACCAACAAGCAATTACAGACATTATCATATTTGCTTTATCTTATTAGCATAAATCTATTCAATAATAACTGAAAGCTACTACTGGTTTAGATGGATACTTAGGAGCTAAATTATTTGCTCCATTCACAAGTAGGATTGTCTCCAATATTCTCCTTAGTTTTTTATAGGAAAGTAGACCCTCGTGTTTCTGCAAATTATTTACACACAATTCACTGGGTCAAAAATCAAGGGAGGCCCCGTATGTCTATTTTCAATTTAGAATAATTGCACAACCAGTTTAGCAAAATAAAATTTATACTTTTAGTTGTCTATTTTCAGATTTTTCATTAGCTGAATTATTTAAGGCTTCCATTTGTGCATTCACCTAAAATGACAAGAGAAGGTTCTCAGCAAAGTTTTGAGTAAATAGTATCTTTAGTATATTCTCCTTTCCTTCTTCCTTCTCTTCCCAAGGATCATCCTTATTCTCTTTTGCCTTTCCAAAATAACAATCCGTAAAGTCAACCTGCTATAAAGTGAACACCAAACAGTCGTCAAAGTTGACCTTTTCTTCATCCCATTCTCCTAGAATTCTGTTAGCTAAGTAATGCAATCTGATACACTATTGTTTTCTAGGGTAACAATGGTTTAATAAATTAGTCCTCATAGATTATATATTTGCATTCCAACAGAAATTCTCATTACCTTAAAGTTTTCCACACTGTATTTTTGAAGAAAAAGGACATCCTGAAGTATATTCTGGAGAGTTTCTCACACTTTGAAAAACTCATAATGGAAATATGTCAGGGTTAGGAAAACTTAACATAGTAGACAACAATACTTAAATGCCATTTTATTTTTACTTAAATAATGTGCCAAACATCACTCAGTGAAAGGGGCACAGCATGTGATATAATTCCAGACAGTTCTGTTTCCACTCTCATAGACTTTTCCTCCTCACCTCAACCTTTCATTTTTTCTCTGCAGAAAGTCACTTCTACCATCTATTGCCTCTGAATCCTTTCTTAACTCAATTACCTGAGTTTCCAGAAGAAAATAAAAACATTGGGAACTGAGCTCTCTTTGATTTTTGAGCAGTGGGGAAGCCGAGAAAAATCAATTGTTCCAATTGACTTAGAAGACACTGTAATTTCCACAAAAATTACTGTGGATTTTGACAAAAGGAAACAAAACAAGTAATTGAGGAAGGTTATAAGAGAAGGGAGCATTTCAGGACTCCTAAAGGCTACTTTTTAAAGACTCTCAATATCATAGTTCATGAGGGCAATCTGACCTACTAGCATTGGAAAGAACTGCTCATCCCAAACGACTTAATGATAATCAGACAAAGCTTCTGTGAATGTGTGAACGTATGATGGTGACATTTCTCAGCCGGCACATGGTCCATCTGCCAGAGATCTGAGATTTGCTGGCTCCATAGGGAGCTGCTCTAATAAATCTCAACAGTCCAGGGTGATTTGGTCCAATGTTCCCAGGTGATTGTATTGCTGATTCCCTGAAAGGAAACAGAAGGGTATTTAATTCTACAGCAGCAGCCCACATTCACCCACAAGTGATATTATTTTTGAAACCGATGTTAGAGATTAAAGGCAAAACAGAAATCCTCCATTGCACAGGAAATCACTGCCAATTTTAGTGACTAGTTACAGAGAAGCACATTTAAGGAGAGGGTTTCTAACATAGCATTCTCTGACAGCATTCCTGCCATTGATGTAATACTCATGTCAGGTTATTTTTATATTATAGTTTAAAATCACATCTGGTAACTTAATCTCTGGTACTATGTAGCCCCCTTTCAGGCATGTAACTTTCCAAGTTTCAGCATTAAAAGGATATAGAAAACAATGCAAACCAAGGAAAGTATCTTGTTTTCACACCCCAAAAGTGTTTGGCCCCCAGTGTTTTCTGCTTACACAGTTGCTCCAAAGCATTAGATGCATAAAGATGTAAGTGAAAACCTTTGAACAGTGATGAAGAATTTGAGGAGATATATGCTACAGGCCAGGAAAACTCTCTTCCTCATTATCACGCCCCAGTGGATGAAAATGCTTCCAAAACTTCTTTGGGGACTGTGTGGGAATGTGATGAAATACCTGATAACTGCCCAGCACACCCCTACCGCGAGCCAGCCTGGTACATGGCTGCCGTCTGAGCTCTCTCTGTGCTTGACACACTCAGCATCCTCATAGGAGGAAAACCAGCTGTTTTTACACATGATAACAATCCCAAGGAAGCGTTGGCTCTGGAAGAGAAGGCTGGAGTCAATGACACCTTGCTAAGGACACCAAGATGTCCCAGATGGCTCCTTTTATTTAATGATAATGAAAACTGATCTCTGCACAACTTCTTCTTTGCAGCCAAGTTATGCTAGAAGCTGCCTTGGCACTGGCAATACAAAAAGATGTTGTAGGGAAACCCCTAGAATCTGATGTCTTTTCTCTTGGATTTTTCTCTAAGCAGTGACAGGTTACACCAACAGTTGCTAGCATCAGCAGGCGACACTTCAGATTAATGCCTTAACAAAGGTAGCAAAATCTGACAGAGAATTTGTCAGAAGCTGTAAGAGGGACTGAAACAAATTATTTTTTATTCCAGAATCCTGTGCTAGTCAGCCACAACAGAATAATAGGATTTGGCCCTGAAGACAGCAAGAGTCAAAAATTAGGAATAATTTCCCCCAATACACAATTTTCTACCACCTGGTTAACACATAGCATAAAATGATATATTTTCCAGGGTAGAGATGCACACAAGACAAATTCAAAGGCAGAAGTTGACATGGTATTGAGTCTTCCTAGTTTCAGTTTAGGGATGCCTGACCCTCCATTCATCTGCCTTTTGTTTTTTTGGAAACTGGGGAAGGTGGCAAGGGCAGGGTGCACTCACACAGGACAGAAAAGAGCTGGCCAGGCTGTACATAGACACTGGGACATTTTAAAAGCCTCAGTGCTTTAGAGAAGACCTGAGTAGGCTGGTAGGGGTGGAAATACGGCAAAGGCTTGTAAATTGCCTGCCTGAAGGAATGAAACACAGATTGCTTCTATTCTCTTTACCCCAGTAGTAAGTAAATCTGGTGAGAGAGAGGGAGAGGGAGGGAGGGACGGAGAGAGACAGAGAGACAAAGAAAGAGAGAGAAAGAGGAGAGACTGACTATAGGAAAGAAAAAAAGTGAGTTGTTTGACACAAAAGGGAGGTTCTGTATCTAGGTTCCTTATCTGAATACAGTCAGAATTTGATGACTTCAGGTTGGCCTCACTGGGATGGCACTTACTTCCAAGTCCTGGTCATTGTCACCAAAACGCAGAGCTCCCCCTGCTCTGCCATTAGTCTTGAGCTTTTACTCGAGTCTCCCTTCTCAATTCTGACCATCCATCCTACCTGGAGCTTTGGAGTCCTGTTGCCTCCTTCACAGGGCCAGCTCTTTCTCCAGGTGTGGACGTTCTGTTTTAATCAAGGCATTGGCTATGGTCTAGAAACCCACCTCAACAACGGCCTGAGGCCAGAAGTTCCAGATCAACCTAGGCAACAGAGCAAGACCCTATACAGCACACAGAGAGCATCTTCCAGGATAGCCAGCCCATATGCCTGGCTTTTCATACCCTTCTGGAAGAAAGACTCCCTGATCCACTCCACTTCAGTCATGGGACCTATCCAAGGAACTCACCTCAACTCTTCTCTTTGGGTCCTTTCCCCCCTTTCCATCTCCTGTGGCAAGAGGTTCTTTCTCATTTCTGACATCTGGGATGATAATCGTGCAGGCATGTAAATAGTTTTAGGGAAACTCTGCCTCAAGATCTCCAAATCCCTCTCTTTTAGTCTTTTCACTTTTAGACCTTTTAAGCTTGCATATCACAGCAAACCATGATGAGAAAATCAAATGGAAAGTTTCCCAAAGCAAAATGAATGGAGCTATTAAAATAAGATAAATCGGGCTACATTCAACAGCAAAATTCGGCTTGAGAGACTCTGTTATCTCCACCTCACACTACCTATCAACGCTGACACTCAAATCCTAGCCTTAATTATTACATAAACATGGCTGCACCTAAGCACCCTGGGTCAAAATCTGTTCTGCCTGTTGAAAATGTGAATCAATGACAAACACTTCAAACTTTGTTGTAAGATTTCTATAGGGATTCAGGATTGATTAACAACTGCATTTTCAATTTTACTGTGAACCAGTATCTGAAAACAGTAAAACTTTTGTTTCTAGAAAATAGGCACTTTTAGAAGTGCTGAATGCATAAAGGGAGGTTTTGAAGACTCACCTCCCCCAGGGCTCACATCGTCTGAACAAGTAATCAGTTTCTGCAACTACCATTTGCTCGGTCATCGTTTCTGAGCTTGGTGACAAGGGAGGTACTACCAGATGAATACAGCAGTATTCTATTACCCAATCTTTTGAGTTATTAGTGTTGGTGATAAATTACTCGCAGTAGGAGTTGTCTAGCCTCACCTATCAATTACTGAAATCACATAATAGTGTGATAGGCTCCAACTCTAACTAGGGTTTCAACTTCTGCTACAAACTGTGATGCTTTCATCAGGTCACTTAAGAGATTTTTCCTATTTACCAATAAGATGCAGAAAAAATACTCCCTACTTTCTCACTCTACAAAAACAATGTGGAATTGATCATGCATATACTTCTGCAACTTCCTGAAATAATCTGTGCACAAACATGTTCCTTTGCCCTATGTGCATACCATCTGACATCATTAAAAGATCTGACAGCCAATGTTAGACCCACACTTTACCAGCCACGTTGGATTTTCAGTGCCCACCATAGCCATTCTGTGTTGTTTGAGAGTTATCTTGTCTGACCACCCTCCTGTCTGTCAGTTGACATCAACTCTGGCCCCTCCTTCACTTGCTAAATTTTACCTCCTCCCCATTTTTCCCCCAACCAGTCGAATGAGCTTAATGAATTAATAATCACCTAAACTAGTACTTCTCAAACTTTAGTGCTCAATATAATGATGGAGAAATCTTGTTCAAGATGATTCCAGGGCCCCACAGAGTTTCTGATTCAGTGCTATGGGGGAAAACCTGAGAATTTGCATTTCTAACAAGCTTCCAGGTGATGCTGATACAGATGGTCATTCTGAGTAGAGCTGGCCCAAATATGTGATCTACTCATGAAACTACTAGGCAATGAGAGAGGAAGGTTGAGAGGAACTGAGAGAAGGGGAGATAACTATAAGTAGGTAGTAAATATTCAGAGCCAATAAATGAACAGAAAGAAAAAAGTTACTATAAAGAATTCTGTTATGGGGGGTTCATGGTCTGGTGGACTAAACAGCTGATATTCTGCTATAGTTTTCCCAATATGGTAAAATGAATGAACATACAGGTCTGACTATATAATTTGGGAACTGTATAGAAGTCCTATTATTCTGTCTTTTTACTGGACATCACTGACTCTAGAACGTCCAAGAATGTCATAATGAAATAGTTTTTTCAGACACTAGCTGCTTAACAAAGAAGTGAACCAGCCAGGCATGGTGCCCCATGCCCATAATCTCGCAGTTTGAGAAGCTGAGGCAGGAGGACTGCTTGAGGCTAGGAATTCAAGATCAGCCTAGGCAACAAAGCAAGGCCCTATCTCTACAAAAAATTTTAAAAAATGGCCGGGTGTGGTGGCAGGCAACTGTAGTCCCAGCTATTTGGGAGGCTAAGGCGGGAGGATAGCTTGAGCACAGGATTTTCAGGCTGCAGTGAGCTATGATTGCACTACTGCACTCCAGCCTGGGTGACAGAGAAAGACCTTGTCTCAAAAAAAAAAGATTTAAAAAAAACTTCCAAAATATAGTAGTATCCATGATCACAAACAGAAGTTTTAAGCAAAGACCTTAAGCAACTATTATAACTATCTCCCATAAAGTAAAAGTAAACACTAAATAAATGTATGGAAAAATATATTTTTTAAATTTTTCCAAACATTTACTGGTATGCATAAAAAAGAAACAAAAATTATAAAATTTGAAAACAATATCTGATATAATTCACTGGACAGACTCAATAATGTAACGCGGACAATGAAGGAGTCAGTGGATTAGCAGGTAAGTCAACATAAATTATTCACTTCATCCAAATTATCCAAGGACAGAGAGAAAAGAGCATTATAAAATAAATACAGCCTCAGGAACTATTGGAGGAAATACCTAATGTTTGTGTCTCTAGAGTCATAATTAGAAAAGAGAATAGTATTAATGCGGAAAAATATTGTACATTGACTAGAAACTTCCCAAACATGGTGAAAGGCATACCATTCACAGATTCAAGACGCCCAGCAAACACCAAACAAGATAAACTCATAGAAAACCACATCCAGACACATCAAATTAAAACGTTTGGAAAATAAAGATAGAGAAAAAAATGTGAAAGCTGCCAGAAAGGGAAAATATGACAAATTACATATGGAAAAAAAAATTAGAAAGATAGCTGATTTCTCATTAGACACTTTGGAGGCCAGAGGAGAGTATAACAACATTTTTAAAGTGTCAGAAATAAAGGACTGTCAATTCCAAAACTATCATTCAGGAATAAAGGCAAAATAAAGTCCTCAGATGAAGGAAAACTAGATTTCATTATCAGCAGGCATGTTTTAGAAAATGCTAAAGGAAGCTTTTCAAGCTGGAGAAAAGTGACAACAGAGGGAACCCTGAAACTTCACAAAAGAAATAAAAGCATCACAAATGGTAAATATCTTGAGAAATAGACTAATTTTCTGCTTTTAAGTATTTAAACATGTATGATGATGGAAAATAAAAATTATAACATTATTTCGCAGGGTTCTAAATGTATGTAGACATAAACTGTAACGTGAAGAAGGGAGATTAAAGGACGCAAATGCTTGCTTGCAAGGTTTCTACATTTTACTTGAAGTGGTAAAATATTAATTCTAAATAGACTTTGAAAAGTTACATCTGTATATTGGTGATTTACAATTCTTTGGGCAACCACTGGACCACTGAAAAGTAACACAAAGTGAGGTAGTCAACAGGCCAATTAATAAATTGGAATTGAGTACCAAAAAATACTCATGCAATCCAAAAGAAGTCAGGAAGGAGGGAACAGAAGAAAATAGAGAGGATAAGCAAAACACAAATAATATCAAGTATTGCATACTTGAAAAACTGCTAAGAGAGTATATTTTCAATGTTCTTACCTAAAAAAATAAGTATGTGAGGTGATATGTATGTTAATTAACTTGATTTATTCATTCTAACGTATATATCTCAAAACGTCATTTGTATACTATACATAGATACAATTTTTGGTCAATTAAAGAAATTATTTTTAAAATAAAGTTCATATAGCTGGGTGTTTCTCAAAGTTTATTTAAAAATATAAATAAATATTTTTTAAGCAGGTATGGCAAAAAGTGAAATAATATGAATGATTCAAGTCCAGAGAGGTCAGGTGACTTTCCCAGAATCACAGAGAAGACTCCAATCTTCCACAACTCAGTCTGGTTCTCTTTCTGTTGCATTACGTGCTTAACAACTGTTCTTTAAAATATTTTGTACCATAGATATTATTTACGTCCTTAGTATTTTTATGTTTCCCAATTACAATGTGGGTAATTTGATTCTTTCATCATTAACAGAAATTAGATAAGAGAAAAAAAATCTGTAAATTTCTGAATTCAACTTTATAAAGCACATCAGAAATATTAAATATCTAGAATTATAGCATTTTGGAATTATGAAAAAATATAAATATTACAAAATCATTAATGGAAATTCAGGTCCTTTACATTTTGTGGGCTGTAAATATTCAGAAAAATTTTAGAAATTGATGTTCCTCAATGAGACACATGGACACCTGAGAGGGGAACAATACACACTGGGGCCTGATGTGGGGGAGTGGAGAGAGCATCAGGAAGAACGGCTAAGGGATGCTGGGCTTAATATCTATGGGATAGGTTGATCTGTGCAGCAAACCACCGTGGCATACGTTTACCTATGTAACAAACAAGCACATCCCGCGCATGTACCCAGGAACTTAAAATAAAAATTGATTAAAAAGAAGAATAAAAATAGAGATAAAAAGAAATTGATGTTCCTAAAAGAAACAACTGATTCCTTTTAAAATATACTTTTAGTATAACTAAGTACCTTTTCAAGTGGTTAAAGTTCTTTTCTTTTTTTTTGAGACCGAGTCTCACTCTGTCACCAGGCTGGAGTGCAACCTCCAACTCCCTGGTTCAAGTAATTTTCATGCCTCAGCCTCCCATGGTTAAAACCTTCTAAAAGTGGTTGGGCTTGGTGGCTCACGCCTGTAATCCCAGCATTTTGGGAGGCTGAGGCGGGTGGATCACCTGAGGTTGGGAGTTGGAGACTAGCCTGACCAACATGGAGAAACTCCATCTCTACTAAAAATACAAAATTACCTGGGTGTGGTGGTGCATGCCTGTAATCCCAGCTACTCGGGAGGCTGAGGCAGGAGAATCACTTGAACCCGGGAGATGGAGGTTGTGGTGAGCCGAGATTGCACCATTGTACTCCAGTTTGGGCAACAAGAGCAAAACTTGGTCTCAAAAAAAAAAAAAATTCTAAAAGTAAAGTAGTCGAGTGCTTAAGTAACGTGAAGATCATATCTAAAGTTTAAATAAATGTTCAGTCATCCCAACAGGAACAAATCATGAAGAAAAAGTAAAGAGTATATCAAATTGGGAAAAATGAATTCTATATTCATAATGTACTCACTGAAACATTGTTTGTGGGTTTTTTTGTTTTTGTTTTTTTCCTGATTCTTACCACATCTACATATTTCTTTTTCATTTTTTCTTTTTATGTTTCCCAAGTTTACAATTCACATAAAATACCCATTGAAGCAGACAAAAAAAGCGAAACAAATATTTCACAGCTCTCTGGAGATTTGAATGGGTTTTTACAATAAAAGCTTGATTACTCAAAAGAGCACAGGAGTGCCTGAAACCTGACATCAGGAACAGAGAATAGGCAGTTCTAGAGGTTCTGAGGGAGACTCAGAGCCTTGTGGAGTTGATGCAGTGTCTCTTCAATCCTGGTACCCAGGCCAAGCACCAAGCCAGAAAAAGTCCAAACAGCTCTGGACACGGCTATGGTGGCCAAACAAACCAAAAAAAAGTCACTTGGAAAAGATGTGCAAGGTTGTGGTTTCCTGATAAATTAAGATGACATAGGCAGTACCACAGGGTTTGCTTCATTACATTATTGTGAAATTTGGACTCAAATAGAATGAGGCAAACCCACAAGTTAAAGTGTTTTTAAAGTGGCTCAATAATCACTTTGAAAACAGAACACCCTTTCAGTCAGCATGACGGGAACTTTGATCAACAAATACCTATGAGCCACAACCCATCTTTTGTGAACCAGTAGTAAGTATCTAGGTGGGGGTGGGCTTGCAGTGCACTGAATGCTTTTCTTCTTTCATCATGAAAGCTGGTGGTTTTGTGTTATGTGGTATGTTTTTCAGAGATTCGGTAGGAGACTTGCACCCAGTGAAGGATTTATAAAGGTTATAAGAGATAACACAAAGCTATTTTCTCTTCTAAAAAAAAATCAAACGTATTAAAGTTTTTCTACTTCCCCATTTTGTTTCCTCAGTAAGAATTAGCCAGCAAAAAAAAAAAAAAAAAAAAAAGAATTAGATGCCAAAAATATTATCCCCCATCTGGGCACAAGATCAGTTGGAATACATTTTTCTTCTCAATTTTCATCTTCTGGATTCCTTGATGACCTGATTTTGTACAAATTCGTGCTGCAGAGATAAGGATTGATTGGCTACAAATCAGGGGTCTCTGTAGAATGGGAATGGGAAACAGAGAGAGAGGAAGAGGAGGGACATCACAAACCATCTTACCTTTTGAAAATGTGATTGGTGTATTTACAACATTGGCTCACCTTTCCTTATGTTGTCCATAAATTTCATGCAGGCATAAGCTCATCCTACACGTGTCATTTGGACCAGACCAAAGCTGCTCTCACGGAGAACCCAGACCACAGCTTGGGAACCATTCATCTACCACATGGTCACGTGACTTCAAATGACTCCTCTAGGGACCACCTGCTGTGCTGGGGTATCAGCTCTTCCTCTGAATTCCCAATCCATTTCTTGAGAACTACTGTTTCTAATAAGGTACTGTTTCTAATACCTTTCCAACAATGATTTATTCATTCATCCATACATTTAAAATATAGACCTTTTTTTAGCATCTACCATGTTGAAGATCCTTCTCTAGCAGTAGGAATACATCATTGAATAGAACAAAGTCACCGATTTCATGGTGTTTACATTCCAAGGGGAACTAGTCTTTCTTAGAATAGAACACCATATAAAGTTGTAACATAGCAAGTGAAAGTGTTCTGGCCAAGACTGAGACCACAGTCTATCATGAGCTCTTTGCATTTTGAAGAATGAATATTTCTTAAGCACTTAACTGTGTGCCAGGCGTTGTGTAAAGTCCTAAAATATATTTTCTTCCTCATCGGATGGGAAGTTGAGCAAGAGGCTTTCTGAAGTGTCTATTAAAACCCAGACTATTTGATTGTCCACTTTAGCATGTAGTGGATTATCTGCAGATTTTTGCCTAGAGATCACTTAATCTGTGGCATAGAAAACTCTATATTCAAGAGATCTTTTGAAATAACTTGGATTTGGTGGGGGATGAGGGGGGGTTTCTAATAAGACATGTAATGCTGTAGAAAAATCTAGGCCTAGGTTCAAATCCCATTGTTTCCCACTAACTGGAGCTTCCTCAGTGAGTTGGGGTTAATTCATTTCTCCTGGTATTGTTGTAAGAATTACATTGATTTTATTTAACAAATTTTTATGAGGTGCCTGTGATGTACTAGGCAGTGACCTTGCTACTGAAAATATAATAATAATCAACAAGACATATAAAAGTCACTGTTCCATAAGGTAATCTACCCTTGACCTTGCCCTTTTGCTTCCTCTGTCTTCCTTTTTTTAGAGAGGAAGAAGGTCACGTGGGAATCGGTTAAGTCATTTGTGGGTAGAAGACAAGCACCAGCTTTGTGGGAAACCCTCTAGCCTTCACCAGGTATACCCTGACAATCTCAGAACTGATCAGGTAAAGCCAGTTCTGAGACAGACCCTTCTGTGGCCTGTCAGGAGAGCAGAGCAGGAAGAGCAGAATCCAGGCAAACCTGTTATCTGGACTGGCAGGAATGGGAAGAAGCGTTTCCAGATCCCAGCTGAACAACCAAACCATCACCTATGTTCCAAGGGCTTCCTATTGAATGCATTTGAAAACGATTTGCAAACTTTAAGCAATATCTTTAGTTTAAAAGCACTAAATATTAAAAAAAAAAAAAAAAAAAAGTCAGTAGATTCTCCTTTAGCACCTCCTCACCCTCACCATTCTTTTCTTTCTCAGCACAATGGTCAATGGTATTACTGTTCTAAGCACTCAATATTGTTCAAGAAAAAAGTTTATTTGTAAGGTGAGTTAACCTTTGTTTTTAAAAAATGGGTTGGGTCATATATAAACCTTATAAAAGGTTAATGCGTAACACACAAATATAGTTCAATTTCCTTTTTATGTGATTAGAGAAACTTATCTACAGAGTTGTCTATGACATCTGCAAAAGAGATGATGATCAGAATAATACAGTTCATGCTGTTCAATAGTTCCTTGAATTAAAGAACCCCAGATACGTTAGTGTGATTTCTCTTTCCTCTTTCAAGTTCTGTATTTACCACTCCATGCCCTCCAGGTTAGCGGAGTTTAGAGCTCTGGAATAAGGACTAGTTGAATTTGGTGCAATTTTTTAATATGCCTAGCATAGGGGCCAAAGGAAAACTTCCCTTCCACTCTCTGAAGGTTCACTGAAAATCAGCTGGCAGTAGGCAGATTAGTAGGAAAAACGGCATATAAATTACTAGTATCCACGAGAATCACAGAGTGATTGCCTCATACCCCATGGGGTAGAGATGTTTATATACCCTGCATCTTAAGGGAAAGGTTAATGGAGATATGTAGGTGACTTTATGGGGGCAGAAAAAAATTTTTAGGGGAATTCACTGGGTGTGAAGAACATACAATGGCCTGGGACAAAGTCTGTCGGGCCTGCAGAGTGGACAATGGTTTGTGACAGAGTCTGTCCAGGAGTGTTGACAGATTTCAGTCTTCCTTCCTGAGATAGGAGATGAGTTAATGGAAACTCAGGGAAGAAACTAAGGTAATTGTTTTTTTTTTTTTTTTGCTTTGGTGGGTCCAGACTTTTGGCAGATAAGGAAACTTCAGAGAATGAATTTATCCTGTGCTTTCGGAGACAGGAAGGGGAGGAGGTCAGGGAGACCGTGAGGCTGCAACTGTTCAGCATGTCAAAGTGCCATATTTAAGATATCACTTTCTGAGCTCAACATTAGAAACGTGAACATGTTAACAATTAAGTCAAAAGGGAAAGAGAGAGATGAACTGAGTGAAGTGCGTTGTAATCCTTCCTGAGGTTAAGCTCATGATAATCGGCTCTCAGGCGATTCTGTTCACCCTCCGAGTGTCAGGGAGACATCTTTACTGCTCTTCCTAAGAAAACTTAGAGATACTGTGGCAGGGCAGGAAACTAGAAGCAGACAGCAATGTGGACAATCTGACTTCGTTGGGAAATGACTAACCTGAATACAATGAAGTTCAACATCTGCAGATAGTTTCTGGTTGTTGGCTTTTATCGGTTTTTATATCCATGTGGAGTGGTGGGACTGTGGCTTAGAAATCTGATGGACTGTGAATTATATTTTTCACCTTTTAGTTTAAGGATTGAATATGACACCATTGGCTGGAAGAGCACATCAGCTGGATTTTACTTTTTTTTTTAATGTTACTGAGAGAAAGTACATCAGCTGTATTTTGTATTTATTCAGGTTTCATAGTGCTCATTCAGGAACAAGTGTCTTTGTTTTATGTCAAATTCTGGGTCTTTTTCAGCAGAAATGAATCAAAGAGAATCAGAGAAATGTGTGTTCACTTTTTTAAAGGAAGCAGAGGAGAATCTCGTGTCAGACCTTTTAGTACAGAGTTTCATATTGATGAGAGCTGTAGCTGCTTCCTAGACTTCTCAGGGGTTAATCACAACCAGATTTGTTTTTGTGGCATTCACATCCCATCCATTTGTCCAATGCTCATCCACTCTTCCAACTTCTCCATCTCCATTTAGATCATTTCTTTTTTCCAATGATAACCACACAGGAAAACAATAGACTCAACTTAGAAGCATCAAAACAGTTAAAGCAGTCTTTCTGAAAACAAGGCCCTACATCCCTTTGCTTTCCCTGAAAACTCCCTGAATGATGTTTTTCTTATGTTGAGCTCTTCAAGATCCATATTCTTAGATACTGAGCCAAAAATAATGGGCTTGCCTTTCCCTGTGTGGGACCTTGCCCTGTGACCTAAGCTGCCCACACAACCACTGAGCAATAAGCCTGTTGGCCTCTTAGAGGGAAATGATGAAAACAAGAAATCGTCCTTCCAACTTGAGAGTTTCTTTTTCCCGTAAGTCTTAAAGTTAATGAGAGCAGTAGGAATGCCTCGTAGCTTTAGTATAAATATAAAATCTATTAGTTGTAACAATAGAGAAGAATTCATAATTCATAATCATTTCCATCTTTCATGTCGAATATTTCAGGGTTTGGAAAAAAAATTTGCATTGATTTTTTTTCCCTGTAGACCAAATTATCCACAAATATTATATATCACTAAATTAACAGTAGTCAGAATTGTATGTTCAGCATAAACACCAAAGAGTATAACTTTGAATATTTCTACAAATACGGTGGTTAAAAAGATAATTTTGTTCACATGAATCAATGAGTTTCAGAAGTAAAGGTAGCAATTCAAACAAACTCTACGAAAACCCTCCCCTTTGTGCCTCTTCAGGAATCAAGAATCAAGGCTACAATTCTTAATACCTACATGTTCTTTGGGAAGTTACTTAACTTTTGTTTCTTCAGTTTTCTCATCTGTAAAATGGAGCTACTGGTTTCTACTGCATAGAGGCATTATGAGAAGTACAAGTATTAGAACAATACCTGTAGTATGGCAAGAGTTCCATGCTAGCTATCATGTTTATTTAAACTTCCTAATTCACACTGTAACTTCTGTGCCTAAAACGAAGGTCCAGGAATAGTTAAAGAAATCTCTGAAGCAATTTCTTAGCTTCAGCACCACTGGCATTTTGGGCTGAGTAACTTTTTGATATGGGGGTGCTTTTCTGTGCATTGCAGATGTTTAGCAGCCTCTACTCAGCAGGTGTCAGGAGCATCTCCCCATTTCCGTCATGACAACCTTATATGTCTTCAGACATAGCCAAATGTCCTCTGGGAGAATGAAGGAACGGACAGAGGCAAAACTGCCCCTGACAAGGACTCTAGAATATTCAATAATTTAAAGCATATGTCTAAAGCAGATTTGCTTTATCAGTGGCATTGCCCAAACATTGCCTAGAGATTCAGCATCTATTTCTTTTTTTTAAAAAAATATAATTTCTGATAGGATAATTTAGTTACAATTTTGGGGGAAAAGGTGAAATAAGAAAACAAAAGGGAAAGAAGGGAGAGAGAAAGGAAGAAAAAATGGGAGGGAAGGAAGAAAAGGAGAAAGAAAAAAGGACAGAAGAAAAAAGAGAGAAAGACAATTGTACAAGAAGAATTCTCTATCACTTAACTAGAGACCAGTCCTCTCCTCCTGTAGGCTGCAACAATTTCTAGGTTTTTTTTTTTTAAGCTAATGCATAGTAACTGAAATTTAGACGCTTTCTCTACAATGCATTTTCTTTAAAAGATTAAGGAAAATCCCATTCGATGGTTGGTGGCCCGTGTTTTGTTATGTAGGACATGTGGGCTAACTTAAAGTTTAACCACTCCTTTTAGTCCTCACTTCTGAAATGGAGTTCGTTGGAGGCAGAAAAACAGGAAAGATACAAAAGAGCCAGAAATACCCATTCATTCTGTTCATGAAAATTGCTTTTAGTATTTATTTACCTCTAGGTCTTTGTTAGACAGGACCTTCATTATTGTCTTGCTCATCTATTTTTATCCCTTTTGACAAAAACTCACATTTTCTTATAATCACTATAATATAGTTTAAATCAACCTCCCTGGTGCTCAGGTTGGTGTCAATAAAGCTAACTTGGCAGTTTGGCTTTTGAAAATTGATGAAGAGGAAGAAGAGCTCAGATTTAATTCTAACCAGCAAAATGTAACTCTGGTCCCCAAGAATCCCCAATACATTCTTCAGGCAAATATAAATGTATATCTTAAAATGTATTAAATAGTCCAGCCCAAACTCAGTGCTACATGCAGAAAACATCAGCCTAACGGCAACAAAAGCCAAAATAGACAAATGGGACCTGATCAAACTCCAGAGCTTCTGCAAAGCAAAAGAAACAGTCATTAGAGTGAATCTGAATTCTATATTCTCTTCTGTTGAACTATTTCTTCAAGAGAAGAAACAGTTATTACCAACAATGAATTGTTATTACCAACAATAATATTTAATTTCTGTGGCTTTCTGGTTTCTCCTTATAGTTTTCCTTTTTTCTAATAATTAACTTGGTAATTTGCATATGAATTTTAGGGTAAGTTTATCAGACTTTTCAATAGCTCCACTTGGAATTTTGATGGATTGCTTTGAATTAATAGAGTCATTGGAAGAAAACTGACATTTTTATTAATTTGTCTTATCAGAATATCTTTTCAGCCTTTAGCTTCTTTATTAGAGTTTTAAATTTCTACATAGAGCTGCTGCTTTTTAAAAAGTTAATTTCAATACACTTACAGTTTTGATGCCATTATAAATAGAATAACATATATTTTCTAGATGGTTATTTTGGGGATAGATAAATTTTTAAAAATTTCTTATAGGAGGATCTTATATTCAGCAACCCTGCCAAACTCTCTACTTAATTCATGTTGATTTTTTTAGTTGTTCTCAGTATATGATAATATCATTTGCAAATAACAGTTTATCTTTTTTCCTCAAGTTTCCTTCAAATCTCTTCATATTTTACTTATGAATATGCATACAAATATCATAAATAAAATATTAACCACCTAAATGGAATTTTAATTAAAATAGTAATATATTCTGATCAAGTTGATTTTATATCATGAGTGCAAAGAGAGTTGAACTCAGGAAAATTTTTGTATGTACTTCACCACTTTGATAAAAGGAGAAAATCCTATAACTACTTGATTAATTTAGAATGTGTATTAGATAAAATGTGTTTGATCCTTAAAATCATAAAAAGTTTCAAAGATCCAGAACAGCCAGAGCCATCCTGAGCAAAAAGAACAAAACTGGAGGCATCACTCTACCTCAGTTCAAATTACACTACAAAGCTGTAGTAATCAAAGCGGCATAGTCCTGGCATAAAAACAGACACATAGAAAATTAAACACAATAGAGAACCCAGAAAATAAATCCATGCATTTATAGTGAACCTATTTTTGACAAATATGCCAAGAACATATAATGGGAAAGAGTCAGTCTTCAAAAAATGATGCTGGGAAAATTGTATGTCCATATGTACAAGAACAAAACTAGATCCTTATTTCACATCTTTAGCAAACACAAAATCAAAATGCATTGAAGACTTAAATCTAAGATCTGAAACTACTAAAATAAAACATTAAGGAAACACTTCAGGACATTGATCTAAGCAAAGATTTTTTGAGAAAGTCCTCAAAAGCACAGGAAGCAAAGCAAAAATGAACAAGTGGGATCATATCAAGCTAAAAAACTTCTGTGTAGCAAACGAAACAATTAACAAAGTAAAGGAACAACCATCAGAATGGAAGAAAATATTTGCCAACTCCTCATCTGACAAAAGTTAATAATCAGAATACATAAGGAACCCAAACAACTCAGTAAGAAGAAAACAACACAAATTTCAAATGGGCAAAAGACCCAAATAAACATCTCACAAAATAAGATATACAAAATAGCCAAGTATGCAAAAATTTTCAATATCACTAATCATCAAAAAATGCACGTCAAAACTATATCATCTCATCCCAATTAAAATAGCTTTTATCCAAAAGACAAGCAATAATGAGTGCTAGTGAAGATGTGAAGAAAGGGGAACCCTCATACACAGGTGGTGGGAATATAAATTAGCACAGCCACTATGGAAATTCCTCAAAAGACTAAAAATACAACTACCAAATGATCCACAATACCACTTCTGGGTATATAGCCAAAAGAAAGGAAAACTATATATCTAAGCAATATCTGCACCCCCATGTCTGTTGCAGCACTACTCACAATTGCCAAGATATGGAATCAACCGAACTATCCATCCATGGATGAATGATAAAGAAAATGTGGTACATATGCACAATGGAATACTATTCAGCCATAAAAAAATATTGAAACCTTGTAACTTGCAACAACTTGGATAGAACTTAAGGACACTATATTAGGTGAAAGAACCTAAGCACAAAGGCAAGTATCTCATGTTCTCAACTCCTATATGAGAGCTTTAAAAATTGAACTCATGGCCTGTAATCCCAGCACTTTGGGAAGCCAAGGCAGGCGGATCACGAGGTCAAGAGATTGAGACCATCCTGGCCAACATGGTGAAACCCCGTCTCTACTAAAAATACAAAAATTAGCTGGGCTTGGTGGTGCACACCTGTAGTCCCAGCTACTTGAGAGGCTGAGACAGGAGAATTGCTTGAACCCGGGAGGTGGAGGTTGCAGTGAGCTGAGATCGTGCCATTGCACTCCAGGCTGGCGCACCTGGTGACGGAGCGAGACTCCGTCTCAAAAAAAAAAAAATTGAACTCATGGAGATACAGAGCAGAATGATGGTTATCAGAGGTAGAAAGGGTAGTGGGGATAAAGAAGGGATAGTTAATGGGTATAAAAATATAATTAGTTAGAATGAATAAGTACTAGTAGTTGGTAGCACAATAGGGTGATAATAGTTACCAACAATTTATTGTATATTTTAAAAGAAGCAAAATAGTGGAATTGAAATATTCCTAACAAAGAAATAATAAATGCTTGAGTTGATAGATAACCCCAATTACCCAGATTTGATCATTATACACTGTACGCTTGTGTCAAAACATCACCATGTACCCCATAAATATGTACAACTATTATGTACTCATAATAATTTAAACATTTTTAAGTCTAAACAAAGTAAGGTAAGAAGGGAACACCTTTAAATTAATAAAAGTTTACATATATTTTTCTCCCATTCTGAAGGTCGTCTCCTCACTCTGTTGATAGCTTCTTTTGTTCTGCAGAAGCTCTTAAGTTTAGTTAGATCCTATTTGCCAATTTTTGACTTTGTTGCAATTGCTTTTTTGTCTTTGTAATAAAATCTTTTGCCCATTCCTATGTCCAGAATGGTATTGCCTAGGTTGTTGATCTGACAAAGGTCCAATATCTAGCATCTGTAAGGAACTTAAACAAATTTACAAGGAAAGACAAATAACTCAATTAAAAAGTAGGCAAAGGACATGAACAGATACCTTTCAAAAGAAGGTTTACATGTGGCTAGCATAGCTCAATATCACAGATCATCAGAGAAATCCAAATCAAAACGATAACGCCATTCTAGCACTAGTCAGAATGGCTACTATGAAAGAGTCAAAAAATAACAGATACTGCCAAAGCTGTGGAGAAGAAGGAACAATTTTACACTACTGGTGGGAGTGTAAATTAGTTCAAACATTGTAGAAAACAGTATGAAAATTCCTCAAAGAGTTACAGGCAGAAATATCATTTGCCCCAGCAATCTCATTACTGGGCATATACCTAAAGGAATATGAAAGATTCTATTATAAAGAAACATGCATGCATGTGTTCACTGCAGCACTATTCACAATAGTGAAGGCATAGAATCAATGTAAATTCTCATTAATGACAGATTGCATAAAGAAAATGTGGTATATATGTATCATGGAATACTATACAGCCATAAAAAAGAACAAGATCATGTATTTTGTGAGAACATGGATGGAACTGCAGGCCATTATCCTTAGCAAACTAACACAGAAACAGAAAAACAAATACCATATGTTCTCACTTACAAGTGAGAGCTAAATGATGATAACTCATAGACACAAAAAGTAGAATAACAGACACTGGGGCCTACTTGAAGGTGAAGGTTGAGAAGAAAGAGAGGATTAAAAAAGACAAATATTGGGTACTAGGCTTTAGTGCCTGGGTGACAAAATAATCTGTACATCAAACTCCTGTGACACAAGTTTACCTATATAACAAATCTGCACACGTACCCTTGAACCTAAAATAAAAGTTTTAACAAAAAGAAAAAAATGTTTAGCTGGAAGAATAAAATAAATTGATAAAGGTTATATCCAAAAAAAAAATGCAATCAAAATTATACTTAATGGATTAGTCCTGGATGCTTCCCTTTAAGATCCAGAACACTACAAGGATGATAATCACTACTTCAGTCTTGTATAATTGTGAAGACCCTGGCCAATTCGACAAAAAAAGAAAGAAGTAAAATGTACTTTTAATTTTTATTAGAAACTGCCAAACTGTATTCCAAAGTGGTTGTATTGTTTTGCACTCCTGCCAACAATCTATGAGAGTCCTGGTTGTTTCACTTACTCCCCACACTTTAGTGTTAGCCTTCTTTTTATCTGTAGCCATTCCAATGGGTGTGAAGTGTTCCCCCACTGTAGTTTTAATGTGCATTTCCAATATGATTAATGATGTAGGGTATCTTTTCACAAACTTGTTTTCTTTTGTAAAATGTCTGCTAAAGTCTCTTGCCCACTTTTAATTAGGTTGTTTGCATTTAAAATTTTTAATTTGTAGGAGTGTTTACATTTTATGAATCTAAACCCTTTGTCAATATGTAGAGAGAATATTTTCTCCTAGCATGACTTGTTTTTAAATTTTCTTAATAGCATTTTTGATAGCAGACTATAGTTTTGAATCCAATTTACCATTTATTTTATGGTTAGTACTTTGGTGTCTTATGTAAGAAAAATTTTCCAAAGGGCATGAAAATATCTTCCTATTCTTTTCTTCTAGTAGCTTTGTGGTTTTGGTTTTTTGATTTAGGTCTATGATCAGTCCCAAGTTATTTTTGGAGAATTGTATAAGATTATTTTCCAGTACCCGGTTTCTAATATCTAGTTGGTATGTCTCCATTTGTTGAAAAGACAGTTTTTTCCTCATTGAAATATCTTGCAGTATCTTTGTCAAAAAATAATTGTCTATGTATGTGTAGGTTGCTCATTCTCATTCTCATATTTCATTTATCCTTTCAAGCATTGATAGCCATTGGGGCAGTTTTCCATTTCAATGGCTATAATGAATAGTGCTAATACGAACATATTCTGATGAACATGTTTCTGTTGATACCTAACAGAACAGATACATCATAAGGAATGCATGTAACTTTAGCAGATATTGATAATTTTTAAAAGGATTTGTATCACAGCTTTACCAATTGTTTATCATTTTAGCAATACAAGGGAGTGTATATTTAAACACAGTCAAGATTTATTCTGCTTAAGTGTGTCATACACACATCATATTTGAGCACTGGTTAAACTCAAAAGAGAAATGTCTATAACATGGCAGATTTTTTACTAAATGGATTAATGAATTACAGTCAATGAATTAATGAATGGATGGTGAATGTAATTGTAGAATACACAAGAATCCTATCTTCCTATCTATTAATCAAATCTGAAAGCATTTATTGAGTTTCTATGAGTCCCTATACAAAATGATGCTGATTAATATGGCAGAGCATGTCCCCATCTGTTGTCATCTGCTTCCCAAACCTCCGACACATTTGCATGTGTGTACACAATAATCAGATTGCCCATGTTTACACAACAAACTTTTAAAAATGTAATAAATGCAGTATTTCATGACATACAAAATTTCACATTTTGTATGTCATGAAAAGACATTTTCCAGAGAACAGGTAGCCTTTGCTGTAAGAGAAAGGAAAACAAAGTAAACAAAAGTCAGTCCTTTATGATAGGGGGCATTCATCTGGGTGATCTGTCTTTATCAGCTATGGCTACTCCAGAATAGTGAATACAATTAGTTCTTATTCTGCAATGACAAGAAACATCATACATAAGACCAACAGCAAGGACCACTGGTACCTATTTGCTTTTTAAGGTGCCGTGCACCCAAGATTTAAATTAATATTCTCATTATAATCCTGGTTCTCACAAACCATAGTCGGTATTTCATACTTCAGAAAATAGGTTGTACTGTAAAAGGTAACCCTATAGATTTATCCAAGGTATAAATTGATTTTGTTTTTCTATCCCACTCAATTCTTGTGTCCTTGGCCTTTTTCTCTTCTCAGTCTACACTCTCTTTAAGCAAGTTCATCTCCTTCAATGGCTTTAGTTAATGTCTATGTTATCTACAGGAGGAAGAATCCCAAGTTCATATATCCAGCTGAGACTCTACCCATCTTCTCCATGCCCACCCACTAAAACACCTGTTCCACATTCCTACCTTCAAATGTCAACACATGAAAAACTTAACTGATGATCTTCTCCTTCAAATAGTCTTCCTTTTCAGTGTGCCCTACTTATCAAATGGCACCATGATTCACTTGCTTGCTTTTGCCAGTATTACAGGTACCATC
The DNA here is from genome assembly GCA_963573385.1 of Cacajao melanocephalus. Classification (NCBI taxonomy): domain Eukaryota; kingdom Metazoa; phylum Chordata; class Mammalia; order Primates; family Pitheciidae; genus Cacajao; species Cacajao melanocephalus. Next base: position 7,808 of record CAUYLG010062531.1, on the reverse strand, counting down.
CTTGACACCTCCAGTCACTAGGTCCTGTCAAGTGGAAGTACTCATCCCTCCATATCCTGTGCTACTTCCATACTCTTGTCACTATCATCTCTTATGTAGAATACTACAATATATCTGACTGGTCCGCCTACTCTTACCAGATCCCCTCTCCACATTTTGGCTAGAGTAATCTCTTTAAGAACAGAACTGATGGCATCTCTCCTCTACTTAAAATCCTTTACTGCATCCTGCTGTTCTTGGAAGCATACCACCTAAATTGAAAACCCAGCTCCACCACTCAGTAGCCGTGTGACTCTGAACAATTATTCAACCTTTCTGACCTGTTTTCTTAACTGTAAAATGGGAAAGATAACAGTATCTATCTCACTAGATTGTTGTGGGAAATAAACAATTTAATATATATCAAGTGCTCAGAGCAGTGACTCATTTAAAGGAAAATATTTTGCAGGGGGTGGGAGTAGTGGAGAGGAAGAAAAGATTCAAACCAAAATCTTAATCTGGATTGGAAAATCCTGTAGGATCTGCCTCTTGCCTCTCTGGCTTTTCCTTGTCTCTTCACCTTGCACTATTATCTTCATTCAGAGCTGTGTTGATTTTTAGCTCCTCAAAAATGTCATGCTTTCTATCACTTAACACAGAAGAGTGTTCCCTCTACCTGAACTTCTCTCACCACCAACCAACCCTACCCTAACTTTTATTTAAAATATCTCATCTTCAGTAAAACCTTCCACACTCACTCCACCCCATCCACGCCACACTGGATTTCTCTATCATGTGCTGTGACTAATGGAATTCATAGAGCTGCCAAAACATGCTGTATTTTATTGTGTTGATATAACAAAAGGCTGTCTTCCTGCTGAAGACCTATTAAAAACCCTTAAATCTGTTTTCCTTATAAATACATATACTAAAATAATACAAATCATGTCAAACTACAAGGAGAGGTCTGGATGACAGAGAATATATTCCTCTGTCTCCCAAATTTGAATGGTGACTGAAATTTCTTCATAGGTTTGAGATTCAAGGGGGGCTCAGTCTTCTTCTGTATACAGCAGCATTGCCCTAAACCTGTGTACAAAAGGAGCAAATCAATGTTTGCTTTGTTGCTTGGGGCTTGAGGAGGAGTGGAAGGCAAATAAGCTGATCAGGGTGGAGGTCTTTCCAGCTGAATATCCCAGGCCCACATCAATTCCAGATTCTGCCACAGATCAGGATCTTAGAGCACTGCATCTCCACAGGGTCCAGATTATCTGTAGTTCCCAAATATTGTCAAACTATATTCCCTCTGCCCTTAAATGATATGAAACTAAATGTTTATAGAAAATTGCATTAGTAGAGCTTTGATCATTCACTGACATCTCTTTCCAGTTAGGTTAGTGGCTGAGTGACAGAGAGCGAAGTTTTAAAGCATGAGGAGAGTTATTACCAGTGGGAATTAATCTCAAAGTGTTCTGTCCCTCAAAAGCTGATTTTTATCATAATGATGTACGTGTTTAGCTTTCAACAATAGCTTCCAATTCTTTAAGAACGACGTCCTCTCAAATGGCTAGTTCTATTTACACCTTACTTTATAGCAAGTGATTTGGAAAATTAAAAGCAATATTGAATAACAAAGCACTTATTCATGCTACACATTTTAGTAAGTTTTTCTTCCCTACAATTCCTAGTGGTCTCTCAGTATTCCTTTTTTAAACAAATGGGAACAGTTTAACAGAACTGTTCTGTTAAACTGCAGTGTGTGTGTGTGTGTGTGTGTGTGTGTGTGTGTGTGTGTGTTGCCAGGGAAATAAAATTGATCAAATGTTTACCTTTTGGAATGAAATTAAAAGCACTGGCAGCTTGACATTACAAAATGAATACCTATCAGGGAATGTGAGCAGCCTCAGCCCAAGTCGAGCTCTGAACATACTGGCATTTGAACCCTGTTATGAGGCCAGGTCATAGCCTGTGGAACAGGACCTAGGCTTTGTTCCAAGACCAGAGGTACAGATTCTCCGAGGAAGCCAAGCCTACATTACTAAATGCCAGAATGCTTTCCTTCATATCCAGGAAGGCAAGCCCTGGGTTTCTGGTGAGCTTGAACATTTTTTTCAGAGGCAGCTCTTCAGTTGAGGCTGGGAGCAGCAGAATGAGGGAGGAAGAATTAGTGTGCACTTACTGTTAACAGTCCCTGGGCGTCTGCCTAGAGACCGCTTCTGCTGAGTAGGTTTAATGACTTTAAGTCCCTGGAAAGCTCAACCTTAGTATGTATGCCCTGCTAGTTGTGTAATACCTAAAGTCAATAACTCCATGCCTCAACTGAGTACGTCCCCAGTGAAATGTAAGCTCCATGAGAGGAGGTACAATGTCTATTCAACACTATATTTCAAGTGCCTAGAATGGTGTGAAGCATGTCACAAGCACCCAATAAATCCTTACTGGATAACTGTTAGTTTAATCAATAAAGAACATATGCTATGATACAAAAAAGTGTAGATTTAGTTTTCGTGATCATTTTCCACTAAGGAAGGCTATAATTACTTCAATAAAATGCAACGATGGTGGTTGTGGAGGTATGCTGTTTTGATCTCCCTTAGAAAAATAATTTGCTTATTTATCTCCAAAATCTACAGCTCTCAGTATCTTCAGTTCTACTTCAACTTTTCAGCCAGAACATGTTCTTCCCAAGTAGCCCGCAGACAAAGAAAGAATGGGTCTGGCCACTCCTTTCAAGTGTAAGACTCTTCTAACAGGCAGTCTTTGCTTTAAAGATCATGACTGAATTGGTTAAACATTAGACCTGTCTTGTGGTCTAAAGTTCTCAATACCTGATCCTGCTTCCACTCCACTTCCCTTTTTAGATGTCATATCTTCATGCAGCCTGAAACTTTTACTACAATTTGGCTGTTTCCCCATTATTATCTTTCACAGTTTATATCTACTAATAAGTCTCCTGTAATCCTAGCTCTGTCTCAACATTTTCTTCCTAAAGGACCCCAGCGACAGAGAGGAGGCAGAGCCTAATAGTCTCCCTGAGTTCAAATAAAGTTAGGAGTTCAAGGAGACAACCTGGTTCAAACTTGCTGGGCAGAGTACCAGAGAGAAGAGAGCTGCATAGCCAGATGACTCCAGAAATGTGCAGTCTTTCTTGAGTATTCAGATAAGCACTGGCGAGGAAACAACCCAAGTTTAGAAAAGAAAGCACCTAAAACAACGAGTAAAAATAATCCCAGCAGCTGAAATGGGAACATAAATAATTCCTGTTCCTATCAGCCAGAGTGAAAAATCTCATAATACATGGGTCATTAGGTAGAATAACCTTATGGGTTATCCTGCCTTTAGGGCACAGTAAAATTTACCCTAAACTAAAAGCTGCTTTTATCCTACCTAACAAAGTTTTAGAGCAATACCTAAAACAATCAAACTGTTTCCACCTAAGCAAACTGCATCACAGAACAAAGTTCAATATTATTTATAAGAATATAAGAAGTACCAAACACCTAACAAGGTAAGATTCAGAATGTATGGCATCCACTTAAAAATTACAATGCATGCAAAGAGGCAGAAAAATATAACTTATAATAAGGGGTGAAACAAACAAAGCTGATTTAGAAATTATAGAGATAATAGCCTTAATAGACAAGAATAATTAAACATTAATTATATTCCATATGTTTATGAAGCTGGAAGAAAGAATAAACAAGACATTAATTTGTTAAAAATGAAAGCAAGAATAAAAGATATACCATGCTAACACTCATCAAAATAATAAAGTCTACATTAATATGAGGCAAAATAGGCTTCAAGAACAAAAATTACCAAAAAAAAAAAAAGTTCATTTCATAATGGCAAAATTCATAGGCACTTCATGAGTTCCTATGAATCTCACAGAGGGTCAATTCATTACAAAGGTATAATAATCCGGGGGATGATCCAAGATGGCGGAATAGGAACAGCTCTGGAGTGCAGTTTGCAGCGAGAACAATGCAGAGGGTGAGTGATCACTGAATTTCCAAAGAAGTTATTACTGCCCACAGACCAGGGATTCCCAGACTGAAAAGCAACAGGAGTTTCCAGCACAGCTGTTTCAGCCAGCACAGCGGGTCTCCACACAAAAACTCACACAAATCTGGGCAGCAGTTTCAACTGGTACCTGGAACGCCTGGGAGACAGAGCCACCCATTCAACTGAAAAAAGGGAGCTGAAACAGGGAGCCAGGTGATCTTGCCCAGCGATCCCACCGCAACAAAAACAAGCAATCTGAAACACTCTGGATTAAGAGTTTTGCAACAAGCACAGCTGGACCTGGGACAGTCCAGCATTGTGGGGGGAAGGGCGTCCAATATTACCAAGGCAGTCCACCACTACCAAGGCAGTCTTCCATTACTGAGGCAGTCCACCATTACCGAGGCAGTCCGCCATTACTGAGGCAGTCCACCATTACTGAGGCAGTCCGCCATTATCAAGGCAGTCTGCCATTACTGAGGCAGATCACCATTACCAAGGCAGGTCTAACTATACGTCTGTAAACAAACCACAAGGAAGTTCACACAGCAGCAGGGCAAAGCCCACAGCAACTCAGCAATGCCTCTGCTGGCAGACTGTGGCTAGGTTACCTCCTTGCTGGGCAGGGCAGCTCTGAAAAAAGGCAGCAGCATGTCAGGAACTTATAAATAAATCCCACCTTCCCAGGATAGAGCACCTAGGGAAAAAAAAGCAGTTACACGTTCCGCTGCAGCAGACTTAAATGTACCTGCCCAGCAGCTCTGAACGGAACAATGGAGATCACAGCTCAGTACTTGAGCTCCTATAAGGGACAGACTGTCTCCTCAAGCAGCTCCCCAACTCCTGAATATCTAAAGAGACACCTCATAAAGGAGAGCTCAGGCTGACATCTGGCAGGTATTCTTCTGGGACAAAGATAACAGGAGAAGAAACTGGCAGCAACCCTTACTGTTCTGCAGCAGCCACAAGTGATCCCCAGGCAAGCAGGGTCTGGAGTAGACCTCCAGCAGTCCTACAGCAGAGGGGCCTATTAGAAGGAAAACTAAAAAACAGAAAGAAATAACTTCAACATCAACAAAAAGGACATCCATTCAGAGACTCTATCCAAAAGTCACCAAATACAAAGACCACAGGTAGGTAAATCCACAAATATGGGAAAAAACCAGCACAAAAAGGATGAAAACACCCAAAACCAGAATGCCTTTCCTCCTCCAAGGGATCACAACTCCTCAACAGCAAGTGAACAAAGCTGGATGGAGAATGAGTTAGATGAATTGACAGAAACAGGCTTCAGAAGGTGGGTAATGACAAACTTCTCTCAGCTAAAAGAACATGTTCTAAACCAATGCAAAGAAACTAAGAACTTTGAAAAAAGGTTTAATGAAATACTAATGAGAATGAACAGCTTAGAAAAGAATATAAATAATTTAATGGAGCTGAAAAACACAACACGAGAACTTCACAAAGCATGCACAAGTTTTAACAGCTGAATCGACCAAGCAGAAGAAAAGATATCAGAGACTGAAGATCAACTCAATGAAATAAAACGAGAAGGCAAGATTAGGAAAAAAAAAAAGAGTGAAAAGAAATGAACAAAGCCTACAAGAAATATGGGATTATGTGAAAAGACCTAATCTACGTTTGATAGGTGTACCTGAATGTGACGGAGAGAATGAATCCAAGCTGGAAAACACTCTTCAGGATATTATCCAGGAAAACTTCCCCAACCTAGCAAGGCAGGCCAATATTCAAGTTCAGGAAATACAGAGACCACCACAAAGATATTCCTCAAGAAGAGCAACCCCAAGGCACATAAATGTCAAACTCACCAGGGTTGAAATGAAGGAAAAAATGCTAAGGGCAGCCAGAGAGAAAGGTCAGGTTACCCACAAAGGGAAGCCCATGTGACTCACAGTGAATCTCTTGGCAGAAACCCTACAAGCCAGAAGAGAGTGGGGGCCAATATTCAACATCCTTAAGAAAAGAACTTTCAACCTAGAATTTCATATCCAGCCCAACTCAGCTTCACTGGGGAAGGAGAAATAAAATCGTTTACAAACAAGCAATTGCTCAGAGATTTTGTCACCACCAGGCCTGCTTTACAGGAACTCCTGAAAGAAGCACTAAATGTAGAAAAGAACAATCTGTACCAGCCACTCCAAAAACGTACCAAATGGTAAAGAGCATCGACACAATGAAGAAACTGCATCAACTAATGGGCAAAACAACCAGCTAGCATCAAAATGGCAGGATGAAATTCACACATAACAATATTAACCCTAAATGTAAATGGGCTAAATTCCCCAATCAAAAGATACAGATTGGGCAAATTGGACAAAAAGTCAAAACCCATCGGTGTGCTGTATCCAGGAAACCCATCTCACATGCAAGGACACACATAGGCTGAAAATAATGGGATGGAGTAAGATTTACCAAGCAAATGGAGAGCAAAAAAAAAGCAGGAGTTACGATCCTAGTCTCTGATAAAATAGACTTTAAATCAACAAAAATCAAAAGACACAAAGAAGAGCATTACATAATGGTAAAAGGCTCAATGCAAAAAGAAGAGCTAATGATCCTAAACATATATATGCAACCAATGCAGGAGCACCCCAGATACATAAAGTAAGTTCTTAACAACTTACAAAGAGACGTCAACTCCCACACAATAATAGTGGGAGACTTTAACACTCCACTGTCAATATTAGACAGATCAATGAAACAGAAAATTAACAAGGATATCCAGGACTTGAACTCAGATCTGGACCAAGCAAACCTAATAGACATCTACAGAACTCTCCACCCCAAATCCACGGAATATACATTCTTCTCAGCACCACATCACATCTACTCTAAAATTGACCACATAATTGGAAGTAAATCACTCCTTAGCAAATGCAAAAGAATGGAAATCATAACAGTCTCTCAGACCACAGTGCAATCAAATTAGAACTCAGGATTAAGAAACTCAGAATCACACAACTTCATGGAAACTGAACAACTGGCTCTTGAATGTTGACTGGATAAACAATGAAATAAAGGCAGAAATAAAGATGTTCTTCAGAACCAATGAGAATGAAGACACAATGTACCAGACCTGGGATGCATTTAAAGCAGTGTCTAGAGGAAAATTTATAGCAATAAATGTCCACATGAGAAGCAAGGAAAGATCTTAAATCAACACCTTATCATGAAAATTGAAAGAGCTAGAGGAGCAAGATCAAAAAACCTCAAAAGCTAGCAGAGGACAAGAAATAACTAAGATCGGAGCAGAACTGAAGGCTATAGAAACACAAAAAACCCTTCAAAAAAATCAATAAACCCAGGAGCTGGTTTTTTGAAATGATCAACAAAATAGATCACTCTCCAGATTAATAAAAAAGCAAAGAGAGAATAATCAAATAGATGCAATAAAAAAAAATAAAGGAGATATCACCACAGATTCCACAGAACTACAAACCACCATCAGGGATTACTACAAACAGCTCTATGCACATAAACCAGTACACCTGGAAGAAATGGATAAATTCCTGGACACTTGCATCCTCCCAAGCCTAAACCAGGAAGAAGTTGAAACCCTGAATAGACCAATAACAAGGGCTGAAGTTGAGGCAACAATTAATAGCCTACTAACCAAAAAGAGCCCAGATCCAGATGGGTTCACAGCCGAATTCTACCAGACATACAAAGAGGAGCTGGTACCATTCCTTCTGAAACTATTCCAAACAATACAAGAAGAGGGAGTCCTCAAGAACTCCTTTTGTGAGACCAACATCATCCTGATACCAAAACGTGGCAGAGACACAACTAAAAAAGAAAATTTC
>CAUYLG010062530.1:0-41563 GCA_963573385.1 Cacajao melanocephalus | reverse complement strand
TCATAACTCAGGCAAGGAACCCGGGCTGGATGCAGCCTCTGGAGGCAGGGCTCTCGGCGGGGACAATGCTCCCCCTCCTCCTCCCCGCCAAGGCATTTGGCAATTTCTGGAGATTTCTTTTTTTTTTTTTTTTTTTTTTTTTTTTAACTGGTTTTGCTGCTAGTTTCACTGTGGCCCAGAAAATCAGTGTATCTTTCACAATGAATATTGTTGTTTTTTTTTAAGTTCTCATCCCCAGTTTCCTCTTCTGTGAAATGGGATAACAATAAACACCTAGTTCATAGGGTGGAAATGAGAAATAGATGAGAATGCTTGGAGACTGCTTATCATAATACATAGAATTCAGTAAGCAGTCAAAACATGTTGTCTATTATTGTTTTACCATTAAGAATGCTTTGTAGCTTAGTGAAATTTCTGAATAGTTTTTTTTTCTTTTTACTGTTTTAAATTTAGTATTTGTTTATTTGTTCACCTTGACACAGGGAAATTTTCCTGGATTCTCCAGATGGTGCCAATGTAACCACAGGAGTCCTTAAATGTAGAAGACGAAGAGAATGTATCAAAGTGGCGCCAGGTGAGATTCAACCAGCTGTGTGTCTGTGTCTGTGTGTGTGTTTGTGTGCATGCATATGCATACTTGTATGATTTTGTACTTTTTTCCCCCAGGAGCATAAAAGTTGTTTCAATTCTGCTATACAACCATGAGTTATTTGCATATGCCATCACTCTTCTGGGTGGTGAATATTAAACAAAGGAAAGAAGAACAATAAAGAAATGCCTTCTAAAGGTTGAGCTGCAGGTCCTCTAGGAATGTAGATAATGCACACCCTATACAGGTACGAATATGCATGTGTTAAAGATATATATATATATATATATATATATATATATATATGGGTGTGTATATGTCTTCAATACATGCACACTCATATCTGTATAGGGTACACATTATATATATAGCTATGCACATGTGTGTGTGTGTATATATAATGTTATTTAGCATTTAAAATAATATATAAGTTGTATTTTTGGAAATTTGTGCAAGATAGTGTTAATCAAGAAAAACTGGTTATCCATAAATATCCTGCATATAAGGAAAAAAAAGTTTGGAAGCAACAGCTCAGGCCTGTAATTCCAGCACTTTGGAAGTCAAGGTGTGAGAATTGCTTGAGCCCAGGGGTTCAAGACCAGCATGGACAACATAGTGAGACACCATCATTACAAGTAATTTAAAAATTAGCCTGGCATGGTGGTGCACACCTGGAGTCCCAGCTCCTTGGGAAGTTGAGGTGGGACGATCACTTGAGCTAAGGCAGTTGATGCTGCAGTGAATTATTGCACCACTGCACTCCAGTCTGGGGGACAGAGTGAGACCCTGTCTCAAAAAAGAAAAAAAAAGTGGTTAAAGTTCAAATAATAAAGGTGCTGATTATTTTTACTGTGCAATAAATAACAATGATAATGGCAGTCTACTGGTTTTTCTCTCCAGCTGTGCAAAATAATCTTCCTACTTGTCATTGAGATGATCACTTTGCACCTATATTAGCATCACAAAATGCCTCCCTCCACCCGCCCAATTGATGTTGGACTCTCAACAAACACATCCTTTCTTCTGGCACAGATCTTGACCCTCCTTAATCAGAAGTGATAGATGGATTTTCTATTTCTCTCTTTCTATACGTAAAATGCAGAATTTTTGTCATCATCAAGGATTAGAATCAGGGACTAATCTATTTCTCGATTTCTTGTCCACCCAGGAGCAGTAGGCATAATATATTATGCATGGAGCTGTCTGGAGCTGTCCATGGTTTTGGAGGAGAAGGTATATTATCTATTCCTCTGTATTTCCTCACACTTAAGCGTTATACCACATATACCCCTTATATTAAATCATACATTTTATTACAAATTAACTGCAATAAAAATGTTTAATAAACCAAACACATAAAAATGTTATAACAGTGTCTGGGAAAATGCAATAAAGCTGAGCTGCCAATACTTATGAAGTGTTCTGTGCTTTTATTGCTCCATGTTGGTAATAAACCAATTTGAGGATTTTAGACTTATTGTAAGAAAGTTATCTGACTTCCCCTTAAGGTAGGAGTCACCTTTCAATTCACTTATCAATTGTCTCTGGAAAATTAAAAGAAAAAAAAGCCATATAACATTCTGTTAGAAATATTCTTATTTACATGTGTGTTATGTGTCGTTAAAAATGTTTATGCAGGCCAGGCATGGTGGCTCATGCCTGTAATCCCAGCACTTTGGGAGGCCAAGGCGGTGGATTACCTTAGGTCAGGAGTTCGAGACCAGCCTGACCAACATGGTGAAACCCTGTCTCTACTAAAAATACAAAAAATTAGCCAGGTGTGGTGGCAGGCGCCTGTAATCCCAGCTACTCTGGAGGCTGACGAAGGAGAATCGCTTGAACCCAGGAGGCAGAGTTTGCAGTGAGCCAAGATCGCGCCATTGTACTCCAGCCTGGGCAGCAAGAGCTAAACAGTCTTAAAACAAAAAGTTTATGGATTTGCATTGATTCAACTAGAAACTCTACCATATATTTATTCCTCAATTTTGAGCATTTTCACCAAGCAAAACTATATCAGAAAGACTAGCATGTCAAAACGGGTTATGTTATCTTGGGAACACAAGGTAATTTATTGTGACAGCAGGGATAGTAACAAAACTGTAATACTGTTGAACAGCTGAAGACGGTCTAATAATTTGCTGACCTATAAACAAGCATGAAGGAGATGCATTAGATTAATGAAACCTGTTTGTATATATCCAGTATAATGTTATTATATTTTTTAGCTAGGTTATCACTAATTATTTCTGACTGGTTGTATAGCCTTCATTCAGAACTGTTTCTTAATATCATCACCACTTACAGAGACATCTGTTTTAGCATATTCTTTTTTGGGGGAGGAGGGGACAGAGTCTCGCTCTGTTGCTAGGGGCTAGGCTGAAGTGCAGTGGCGCCATCTCGGCTCACTGCAAACTCTGCCTCCCGGGTTCAAGCAATTCTCCTGCCTCAGCCTCCTGAGTAACTGGGACTGCAGGCACACGCCACCACGCCCAGCTAATTTTTGTATTTTTTAGTAGAGACGGGGTTTCACCATGTTGGTCTCAATCTCTTGACCTCGTGATCCACCCCCGTTGGCCTCCCAAAGTGCTGGGATTACAGGCGTGAGCCACTGCGCCCGGCCTGCATATTCTTCACATAAGCCCTTTTCTCATGCATCCTGAATCTTTAATGCATAGTTGTGCTAGTTGTTGGCAATAACAATATTTAACCAAAGATTTTAGCAGAAGTTGTAATAGACTTTTAACAGAAAGTAAAATGAATCCATCTGGAGACTGTATTTAGTTTTCAAAATTAGGATGTACAATAACTATCCTTTGAAAACTGAAAACCTAAAATACATATATGAGATTTTACTAAAGACCTAATTTAGCAAAATGAAATTGCATTGTCTAAGTGTAGGCTGCATAAATCAAAAGAAATAGTCTGCAGACAATCTTTATTTTCATATTTCTGCTCTATGCTCAATGCATAAAGTATGGTTAAACGTCGCAAATTACGGCATTAAACCCAAAACATTCTCAGACAATGAGAAAAGCATTGTCAGCAAAATCTGAAAACAGGTCGTTGGTGTAATTTTGCTTTTATTTCATCATATTTTCTTTCTGCCTTTACAATTTCTTCTCTTCTGAGCAGGTGAAGAAGTCTGTAAATTCAAGTGTAAATTATAATATAGACAAATTATAAGTGCATTTTAATTTTATATGTGCATATATGTATATATACACACATACATATGCATATTGCATATCACATACTCTCTTTTTAAAAAATAAATTTATTGCATATATTTAAGTTATACAACATGATGTTATAAGTTACATATATATAGTAAAACATTTACTACAGTGGAATAAATTTACATATTTATTATAACACGTATTCATTCTTCCCCTCCGGCAAGATGAGTTATAATCTACTCCTTTAGTAAAAATCCTACAGATAATACAGTATTATTAAATATAGTCCTTACACTGTACATTAGATCTTTAGATTTATTCATCTACATATTTGCTGTTTTATATCCTTTGATGTACATCTCACCATTTCCTACCCACCACCCCATCCCTGAGAATTACTGTTTTATTCTCTATCACTATACATTTGAACATTTAAAAAATGCTATTAAATATTCTCTTTTAATTTTTCTTCTTCTTTGGTAATAAAGATGGTAATCATATTTGTAACAGACTCTCTTTCTTCTCCCTTCCACCCTGCTCACTTTGCTCACTGAAAAGTCTTGACTTCAAACTTACAAACCTCTTTAAAAGTCCAACAGAACGATTTACATTGGGACAGCAGTAGACTGTAGAAATATTGGGGCCAACCAATTTAATATACTTAGTAGTTTATGAACTTGAAGTAAAGTTCAGTCCCATAAGTTTCAGATTGCCTTCCATCAGCAGCTGCCTGCAGCAATTTTGGGAGGCTCTTTCCAGCAAAATCAGCAGCTCTTGGTGACAGTAGGTGGCCATTGCACTCTTTGCAACATTTCCAAGGGATAATTCTTCAAGCCAGTTTTGTCCCACAAAGAGCTGACTCTGTTTTCTGCTTAAGAGCATCTCCAATATCTGTGAATATTTATGCACCTTGATGTTCAGCCCTGTTGAAAGATCAGGAAATCAAGTTAGGTAATATCAAATTCCATGCTATATGGTATTCAATTTTTTCTTCAGCATGTATATGGATATTACTGCTAAACTTTCAATAGCACTGTATACGTTTTGCATATATAAGATATTTATCTTTTCTTTGCTGTGACTTATTTACTGGAAGTTAAAAAACACATTGGCTTATTTCTGAAACATGAAAAGAAAGCAATACTGATGTCTTTTATTAAAAGCTCTTGAATTCCAAAGTAAAAAATAAAAAATAAAAATAAAACTTGATGTATGCCATGTTAAAAATAATCAGTCAATTCCCATATACCATCTACATAGGAAGGATCTATAACCAATAAGGGATATGGGAATGTGTTGAAGACACAAGATGAGCAAGTTACTAAAGAAAATCTCCAGCGGACTTGGTAAGTGTTAACAAGGTAAGATAATTCTATAGCATTGATTTAATAAATGCATACTGAGGTTTGGTGGTTGTTTTTCACTGCGTTTGGTTTCTATTGTTTCCAGGCCATTCTTAAGTGCCATCATACAGTTCTTAATAACTATACAATTGTGTAAATAGGAGAATCCAGAGCCACATAACCACCCAAGAGTGAGGCTCTGAGACTGTCATTTCAAGCTCCATAGACAGAGGTAACATGGAAGCTTCAGGAATGCAGACAGTCCTAACCTGCAGCACTCACATCCTGCCTCCCACTGTGGCCTGACGTCCCATTTCTCTGTGTTTATCAGTCATACAATAGCACTAGCTTACAGGTCAGCCCACTTCGCCTCCTGGACTCCAATATTCTATGGTAGCAGTCTATTGATCCATCTCCTTCCTGTATACAACTTCTGAGATCCTCCCACTGCCCTTTGGAACTATAGAGATCTTTCTGTTACCACTGGTTCTAAAACTCTCCCTTCAGGACATCACCTCCCCTGCAGCTATTTAAGGTTCTGGGTTGGGTTGAGGTGGTAGAAAAATTGCCTCAGAGCCTTGTACTCTTGGAGCTGGAATTTGTTTCAAGGTTTACCTTGTTCTAATTTCCACCTTCAGAACACTTGCCATCCGGCTTCTTAAGCCACCAGCTTTAAAAGTCAGACCATCTCATTATATCGATTTCATTATTCTATAATCTTATGACATCAAATTATATCACCCTCTTTTACTAGCACTCAAATTAGTCCCTTTCATTTCTCAACATTCTACCTCCTGCTTAATTCTCATCATCTCCAATTATACTCCCGACCTAATTCTTTGTTGTTTTCCTTCTAGACAGGGTCTATCCTTGTGGTACAGACTGGAGTGCAGTGATACAATCATGGCTCACTGCAGCCTGGAACTCCTGGGCTCAGGCGATCCTCCTGCCTCAGCCTCCTGAGTAGCTGGGACTACAGGCATGCCCCACCATGCCCAGCTAATTATTTTAATTTTTTGTGGTACAGAGTGGGTCTTGCTTGCTATGTTATTTAGTCCCATCTCAAACTTCTAGCCTGAGGTGATCCTCCTACCTCAGCCTTCCAAAGTGCTGGGATTACATGTGTGAACCACTTTGCCCAGCCTTCATTCTTGATATTAGCATACATACATATAATTTTTCAACATCCTTACCGTTCAGTTCTTGAAAATCCTACCTCCAATTATTTTTTTTCTCTACTTTACCTAATTCCTTACATATTATAATTTCCAATAAGCACCACTCCTTTGTAATCTTAATAATGCAACATCTCCTTTCTAATAACCTCAATCTTTGCAGCTCACCACTGCCAGACCCCCATAGCTTTTCAGAATATCATTGACCCCACCAGCATAACCTCTCCTTGGAGCCTATCAAATTTTCGCTGAAGCATGCCTTCTTTTTTCCTACTTCACCACTGAAATCCCATGGCCTAACTTCATAATCAATCATTCCCATGCCAATTCCCTGAATCTCTTGTTTCTCTCTTGCTTTGTTTTGTACTAGGTTGCAACCACAATTTAGGTTAAATAAAACTCTACCTACGCCCCATTGGCCTTCATCTATGTACACAAATAACTGTACCAACTGCTCAGGTTTTATATTCGTGATTAATGCACTCCAAATGGGGCTTCCAGGTGCTCCTGCTATACTTTCCCAGTCTGTGAATCCTTCAACTCCTTCCTAGAGAAACTTTGTAGTTTCCTTTCCTGGAATCCCAGCACTTACTCTGCTAATCAGGAGATTGAGTTATCTTTCAAAGAGAGCAGGGAAGGGATGAGATATAAGCTTCCATGGGCTTCCACCTACACATTCATCAAGCTACCAACATCTCAACCTACATGTTCTTCCCTGTGGTTTCTTAATGCAGATGAATGGTACATGTATTTCCTCTAAACACAATCCCTTCATCTGTGTAATAGATTCTCTTTCCTCTTTTCCTTTCAAGGATACAGCTACTTGACTGGTGCCCTAATGAAATCTTTCCATCCACACAAGCACACAAAAGTTGACGTATTTTCTATCTTTTAAAACAATTAACTTGATTCCTGCTATGGTAAGAATTTTTGCGTCCTCTGAAATGTATATGTTGAAATCCTAACCCTCAATGCAATGTGTATTAGTCTGTTTTCATGCTGCTAATAAAGACATACCTAAAACTGCGTAATTTATAAAGGAAAAGGATTTAATGGACTCAGTTCCACATGACTGGAGAGGCCTCACAATCATGGAAGAGGCTAATGAGGAGCAAAATAATGTCTTACATGGTGGCAGGGAAGAGGGCTTGTGCAGGGGAACTTCCGTTTATAAAACCATCAGGTCTTATGACACTTATTCACTACCATGAGAACAGTACTGGGGAAACTGCCCCCCATGATTCAATTATCTCCACCTGGGCCTGCCCTTGACACATGGTGATGATTACAATTCACGGTGAGATTTGGGTGCGGACACAGCCAAACCATATCACAACGATAGATGGAGGTGGAGACTTCAGGAGGTGATGAGGTCACGAGGGTGAAGCCTCATGAATGGGATGAGCGCTCTTATAAAAGGCACTCCACTGAGCTCCCTTGTCCCTTCCACCATGTGAGGACAGAGCAAGAAGGTGCAGGAAGTGGGTCATCACCAGTCACTGAAACTGCCATGTTTTGATCTTGGACTTCTCAGACCCCAGAACTGTAAGAAATAAATTGTTGTTGTTTATATATTACCAATGTAGTATATTTTGTTAAAGCAGCCAGAATGGGCTGAGACAATCTCATATTTTGAATTAGGTAATGCTATCACCACCACCCCTTTTTTTGTGCTCTTATGTCAGCAAAATTCCTCCATAACAGCTCTGTCTCCTCACCATACCTCTTTTTTCCACCTGCCCATTCTCTTTTAATAATACTTCATTCAATGTTTTGCTGTCACCATTTCTGGGAAGTTATTTACATAAAGGTCACTGATAACTTCATAGAGCTGAATCCTATTTTCAATTCTCAGTCTCTATCTTTAAACAGCTAATCACTTTTGTATACTGGTCTTTAGGACAACACACTGCCGTGTGTGTGTGTGTGTGTGTGTCTGTGTGTGCGCGTGTGCACCTGCGATTGTTTTCCCTGCTATACTGGTTGCTAATTCTCAGTCTGCCATTTAATTGCTTTTCCCTGACATCTTGATATTGTCAAATTCAGACTCAGCCTTTTACTGGCATTCACTCCTTTTATACAGTGGCATGCCATTGAATGTCATCTATGTATCATAGAGACTCATTTTTCAACCCTGTGTTACTTCTTTTCCAGAGCCCAGTCTCACATGACTAATAAATAGTACAGTTGACCCTTGAAAAGCATGGTTTTGAACCCTATGAGTCCACTTACTCATGGATTTTCTTCCACTTCTGCCATCCCTGAGACAGCAAGACCAAACCCTTCTCCTCCTTCTCCTCTTCCTCCCCCTCTTTAGCCTACTCAACTTGAAGACAATGAGGATAAAGACCTTTATGATAATCCACTTCCACTTAATGAATTGTAAATATGTTTTCGCTTTCTTATGATTTTCTTTTCTTTTTTCTTTTTTTTTTTTTTTTTAGAAACGGTTTTGCTCTGTTGCCAGGCGCCAGGCTGGACTGTAGTGGCATGATCTCGGCTCATCGCAACCTCTGCCTCCCGGGTTCAAGCAATTCTCCTGTCTCAGCCTCCCGAGTAGCTGGGACCACAGGTGCGCCACCACGCCCAGCTAATTTTTGTATTTTTTAGTAGAGATGGGGTTTGACCATGGTCTCGATCTCTTGACCTCGTGATCCGCCCGCCTCAGCCTCCCAAAGTGCTAGGATTACAATTGTGAGCCACCGTGCCTGGCCTATGATTTTCTTAGTACCATTTTCTTTTCTCTAGCTTACCTTATTGTATGAATACAGCATATCACATACAAAATATGTGTTAATCGACTGTTTATGTTATCAGTAAGGTTTCTGGCCAATAGTAGACTATTAGGAGTAGAGTCTTGGGACAGTGAAAAGTTAAATGCAGATTGTTGAGTGTGGGTGGGGATCAGTGCCCCTAAACCTCATGTTTTTCAAGGATCAAATGTACTTAAAACGATTAAATTTGCTTAGCACTGTTTTTTACAGCCTCCAAAATGTTGCCAGGTGTCTCATTAAAATTTTCTTATTTTTCAGTTAAAATATTTTCTAATTTCCATGTTTACTTTTCCTTGGTAAAGTAACCACTTAGAACTTTCTTTCTTAATTTCAAACATTTTAGAATTTTTCTAGTGGTGAGTCTTTGTGTTCAGAGAAAAAAAAATCTGTATGATTTTCTTCCTTGGAAAGTTATTAAAATTTGCTTTATGGCCCAGGATGTGATTTGTTTGGTGGTCTGAACCCCGAAAATCTGAGACAAGTCTCAGTTAATTTAGAACGTTTATTTTGCCAAGGTTGAGGATGCGCGTCCGTGACACAGCCTGAAGAGGGCCTCACAACATGTGCCCAAGGTGGTCAGAGCACAGTTTGGTTTTATACACTTTAGGGAGACCTGAGACCTCAGTCAACATATGTAAGATGAACATTGGTTTAGCCAGGAAAGGCAGGACAACTCAAAGTGGGGAGTGGGCTCCCAGGTAGTAGGTAGATAAGAGAGAAATGGTTGCATTCTTGTGAGTTTCTGATTAGCCTCTCCAAAGGAGGCAATCAGATATGCATTTATCTCAGTGAGCACAGGGGTGACTTTGAATAGAATGGGAGGCAAGTTTGCCTTAAACAGTTCCTAGGTTGACTTTTCCCTTTAGCTTAGTGATTTTGGGGGCTCAACATATTTTCCTTTCACAGTGGATATTCTGCTTGTTCTAAAGAATGTGTGTTTTACATTGTGAGTATAACGTTTTGTAGATTACAAGACTAGTCAATGAGTAATGTTCTCCAATTTTAGATATTTACAATCTTCTACTGATTTTGTGTCTAGTTATTTTATTGGTTCCCTAGAGAAGTTTATCAAATCCCCTATTAAGTTGTAGGTTTCTCTAGTTTCTTACTTGAGTTTCTGCAGCTGAATTTCCAAATGGCACTCGTTAACTCAAAATTTGAGTAGCTTTTGCTGTTGATTAATAGCATTTCTGCTGATTCTTATCCTTTGAAAGGACTGCAGTTGGACGTAAAATCAAAGGAAGCAGTTTGGTCAGGGGAATAGGCAATGAAGAAATGGTGCTTTGAGGAAATGGCTTCCCCTTTAACATGTGCTAGAATTTGAAAGGTTTCCATGTGAGAGGGAAGAAGAGAGGTGTCCCCCAGCAAGTCTGCCGTCTGTCACTCTCGGAATGTGTCCAAATGACTTCAGACTCTGGGAAAGCAGCTGAATATTATTATCTGCGTTGTACAACTGATGTGCTGATCAATGATGAAATGAGCATAAATTGCTGGCACCGAGTATGGTATAGTCTACACATCCAATATACCTTAGCTGCAATTATTTTCAACAGTGAGACTGTGCTGCCTGTGCTTTATCCAATTCTGTAAACTTCCCAGCAATTTCCTGTGATTTCCCTGAAAATGTCTGAGCATTTCACTAGATCTTCCTTGAAATCCAATTCATCACTAGTTTTTGTGGATGTAGACTCTCATCCACAATGTGTTTCTACTATATTTCTATGCAATCAGTTTCTCATATCTTTGATACTTCTTATTCCTCCAGCTAAGACGCAGTTTTGACAGAACACTCCTCTTTCTTCGAATTCTCATTCTGATCAGAACTGGTTTATTTACATGGCTTCAAATTAGGTATACAGTTCTCAAAAACCAATCTTCTTTATGTTCAGCTTTGCATTGCTATCTTGTTAAGCACTACCATTCATAAAGTTCTTGCCAAATAATTATGTTTTTACTGTAATTACTTGCAATATTACCACTGCTATTATTATTGTGTGGCTGTGCATCTTTAATAACGTTTCAACTCTTGAGGAAAGAAACTAGTGTTTCTTCTAGTCATGAATGCTAGCACAGCACAATGGCCAGTTAGGTGGTGATTTTATTGGAAACACTTTGGAGACTTTCATACATATGAGTATATATACACGGGTGTAACATGTAAGATTGTGTAAGTACATTCTAGGATGTTTGCACAAGGACTAAATAATATATAATATATAAATAGAAAATATATATACAATATATAATATAATATAAATAAATATTACATATTTATGTGTATTTTCTATTTACATACTACATTAAACATATATGTATATGTATATGCTATGTAAATTTTATATATGATAAATATAAAAAACACAAATATAATATATAAATACATATACATTTACATGCATTTATATATAATATAAATATTACATATTAATAAAATATAACTAACATAAATAAAATTTGTAATATTTATATTATATCATATATATGTACTTTTCTATTTATATATTACATTAAAATATATAACAAAGAAATATATGTATATTCATATATGAGTTTTATATATAATAAATATAAACAAATATACAATACATATATTTATATATTATATATATTACATATAATATTATTTAAGTGTATATATATTACATTCTCTCATAGGAGGATCAAGAACAACTTATCATATATATACACACACATATACACACACATATATACATATATACACACATAGATAATATACAGACATATATACATATACACACACATGCACACATAGATATATACACACATATATACACACACATGTATACATATACACACACATATATTTATACACACACACACCTGCATATATACACCTGCTCTGAATCTACCACTGCCTCATTAGTTATGGGGAAAAGACGGGCTTAAGGTTACACTCTGGCAAATAGGTTACAAACCTTGTCTTCCTGTGATAATGCTCCAGAAAGACAAGCATGACATGGAGATACAGAGAACGCAAGGGTTGTTGCTACTGTTTCTAGGATGTCACACATGGCCACTGGGATCCTATAAAACTTGAGGTGACTGCCACCTAAAAAAGGCCTTGTTTTTATTAATGTACTCTAAGCTGGGACTAACGATGACCCATAATAGAAGATGGATCATATATGCAGAGAAACATATTAGATCCCATGTGCAAAGGGACACCGACTTGTGTGAGAGAGACCCAGAGAAAAGCTGCCTTAGTTTCTGAACATTGTCAGATCCCATTTCAGTTACACTATTTATTCTTTATGTCTATGCCTATGTGTATGTATATGCAGTCATGTGTTACTTAATGACAAGAATACTTTTGAGAAATGTGTCGTTGGGCGATTTGGTTCTTGTACGAACATCCTAGAGTGTACTTAGGCAGTCTTAGATGGTACCCCCTACTACACACTTAGGCTATATGGTAGAGCCTGTTGCTTCTAGTCCACAAACCTGTACAGCACGGCACCATACTAAACACTGCAGACAACTGCAACACAGCGAGTACTTGTTCATCTAAATACCGAAAAGGTACAGTAAGAATGTAGTATAAAAGATATAAAATGGTAGCCCTGTATAAGGGGAGCTTGCAGGACTTAAAGTTGCTCTGGATGAGACTGTGAGTGGGTGATGAGTGGATATAAAGGCCTAGGACGTTACTCCACACTTTTCTTTAACTGACAACATAGTAGGTTTGCTTACACCAGCATGACCACAATCACATGAGTAATCCATTTGCGCTACAACTCTAGGAAGGCTAGGACAGTACTTTATAATATGAATGTTTTAGGTCCATTATAATCTTGTGGAACTGTCAGCATATATGCAGTCTGTCATTATGCATCCTATGACTGTACATACACGTGTATATGTGAATATGCCTATACCTCCGTGTATGTATGTTGTATGACTTTCTCGTGCCTGCCATTAAAATGACCACAAACTGGGTGACTTAAAACAAGAAGAATTTCTGGCAGGGCACAGTGGCTCACACCTGTAATCCCAGCTACTCAGGAGGCTGAGACAGGAGAATCACTTGAACCCAGGAGGCAGAGGTTGCAATGAGCCAACATCACGCCACTGCACTCCAGCCTGGGCAGTAGAGTAAGACACTGTCTAAAAAAAAAAAAAAAAAAACCCAAGAAGAATTTCTAAATCAATGGAAATGTGGTCTGTCCCAGTGCCGGATGTCAGAAGTTTAAAAATCAATGCGTTGCAGGGCCTCTCTCCTCCAGAGGCTCCAAGGGAAGATCCTTCCTGCCTCTCCCAGCTCCTGGGAGCTCCAGGCATCCCTTGGCTTGTGGCCACAGCATTCCAACCCCAGCTTCTATCTTCACATTTTCTTCCATGTTTCTCTTTATCCAATTCTTCCTCTCCTTCTCTTACAAAGACACCAGGCATCAGATTTAGGGTCTGCCCTAATTCAGTATGACTTCATCTTATATCAGTTATACCTGCAAGAATTATACAGATAGAGATTCATATTCATCCCACATATTATGAATTATCCACTAACATAGGTGTTGAAGAAACAAAATAATTCTAGAAATAATGCTGCAGTAGTTTATAACAATAAAAATATGAGTATAGAAGACAGAATGCAGAGAGAGGCTGGAAGAAGAAATGACTCTCCAAGAGAAGGCACTTAGGTCAGTAAGGGGCTGCCAATCTATTCCCCACCACTATGGGAATCTCCAAAAGAGCTGACCCTGTTAAGCCAGAGAAGCTTAGGGTTTATCATTGCTTAGCTTCTGTAATAATTTATGTCTAACTGATGTATATTTAAGCAGAGACACTTTAAAATACTAAACCTCAGCATTTACAAACTTTTTATATAAATTGTGTGAAGGTATAAACAAACCCATGTTCAGCTGCTCACCACTTGAAAGCAAAAACTTGAGAGATGAGACTTCATGGGAGGAAAAGCAGGTTTATTTGGAGAGCTAGCAAAGCAAGAAGATGGTGGACTAGCATCCTAAAATCCCTTCTTACGTCAGCACAAATTTCAGGCTCTTTTTATGTTAAGGACAGAGGGAAGATAAAGGGGTTGGGATCAACACATGACCCCAGACATCTGCTGACCAGCAAGGGTTCCAGGCAATTGAGAACGTTGTTGTCCTTGGTCATATCATTCCAATGCTCCTAGAAATCTCTAACAAAACATAGCTAGCTGTCTACATACTACTCCTTTAATCCCAGAATTAGTTTTACGAACTACATGATTGTTGCTTTTGGGCCAGGCCTGGTGGCTTGCACCTGTAATTCCAAAACTTTGGGAGGCCAAGGCACGTGGATCACTTGAGGACAGGAGTTTGGCCTCCCCAAGTGCTGGGATTATAGGCATGAGCCACTGCACCTGGCCTTTTCTTATTTATTTTTGAGACAGGGTCTCACTCTGTCACCCAGATAGAGTGCAGTGGCTGAATCATAGCTCACTGCAGCCTCAAACTCCCAGGCTCAAGTGATCCTCTCATCTCAGCCTCCAAGATGGACAGAACCACAGGTGCACAGCAACAATCCATGCTAATTATTTATTATTTATAGATATGGGGTCTTGCTATATTGCCCAGGCTGGTCTCCAATTCCTGGGCTCAAGTGATTCCCCTATCTCAGCCTCCCAAAGTGCTAGAATTACGGGTGCGAGCCCCTGTGCCATCCTCTTGTTTTATTTCTGTAGATCCAGGAAGTACACGTGCAGGCTTGCTACGTGCATGTATTGCATGGTGGTGGAGTTCGGGCTTCTAGAGTATCCATCAGCTGAATAGCGAACATTGTACCCAAAGGTAACTTTTCAACCCTCACCTTCTGGTGATCATTTTTATTTGACTGTTGTATGAATCTGTTCTTGCACTGCTATAAAGAAATACCCAAGACTGGGTAATTTATAAAGAAAAGAGGTTTAATTGACTAACAATTCCACAGGCTGTATAGGAAGCATGATGGCTTCTGGGGAGGCCCCAGGAAACTTTCAATCATGGCAGAAGAAGGAGGAGAAACAGGCATGTCTTACATGGCCAGAGCAGGAGGAAGAGGAGAGTGGGGAGGTGCTACACATTTTTAAACAACCAGACATCGTGAAAACTCACTCACAGCAAGAGCACTCGGGGGAAGGTGCTAAACCACTCATGAGCAACCGCCCCCATGATCCAATCACCTCCCACCAGGTCTCACCGCCAACATAGGGGATTACAATTTGACACGAGATTTGGGCAGTAACACAGATCCAAACAATACATTACCTACCTCCCTAGGCTTACACTTCATCTTTTAAAGTACTGATAACCTATTTGCATTGATAGCTTTGTTGACCTCTCAATTATGTCTGAGGACACTGTACACATAAGACTCTGTAGCCACACTGAATGAGTTATTTAGTAAGAACACATTGCTCTATGTGTTATTTTTAATATTTTGTAGCAAACCTTGTAGACAGAGAAATCTTGTTATTTTAAATAATGAAACTGTGACCTCCTTAAAGGAACTCTCAGGCCTGAGGGTTGCTATTTATCCACTGTGTGTTGCAAGGCCAATTACAGTGGTAGACCTGGGAAGCAAGAAAGCCTTCAGAAATTTGTAATTAAAGGCAAAACAAAAGTCACCAAAATTCTGACCTTGTTTGCACCTAACAAAATAACAAATTTGTGCACACACACAAACGACAAAAGGAAAGAAGTAACTAACCCTTTCAGAATCAGTGTTAGATTTAAATATATCTTTCTCAGAAAGGGTTTGATAAGAAGAAAGTAATTTAGAAAATATGTGTATACAAATTAGAGTAAATAGTTGCACTGAAGGACTTTGATATAACATTTCATACAGAAACAATTACAAATATATTACACTAACAGTAAATCCTAACACATACAACAAAAATACTATTATTATTATCTGGCAACGCTGTAGTAAAATTAGAAAATGATAACAAAAGTCAATAAAAAGCACATTGTATACTTGGACGGTAATAATGTTCATGTGCTTCTAAAAAAACACTAGCTAATGAAATAGAGTAATATTATAAGAAAATATCAGCAAGACTTGGCTACTAAGAAAGAAGCATAAATAAACATTAGTATGCATGGAAAATGAGACACTAGCTTAGACAGAGATTTAAGAAAATCATGACAGAATAGAATGCATTTTTTTTATCACATAGATGATATATTTGAAACAGTAAAACACCCCAACACAGATAAGACATTTGAATACTCAAACTTTATTCACTAATGATTCTCAATAATTCACTAAAATGCATGACATTATCTGGGGTTTTGGTAGTACATGTAGTTGAAACAGGCTGGTCCTAAGTTGGTAATTATTGAAGGTATGTACTTGACAGTTTGTTACACTCGTGTCTCCACTTCGGAAAAATGCTTAAAAATCCCCTCTCTTTTTGTTTTAAAATTCATGTCCCCAAAAGAATACCAGACCTAGATTATTTTGTAAGACTATCTTATCAAACTGAACTGACAGGGAAATTTCTTTTATTTTATAAATATTAACTTTTAAGATTCTGTAAGAATAAGGGCCAGGTGTGGTGGCTCACCCCTTTCATCCCAGAATTTGGGAGGCCAAGGCGGGCAGATCACTTGAGGTCAGGATTTCAAGACCTGCCTGGCCAACATGGTGAAACCCGGTCCCTACTAAAAATACAAAAATTAGCCAGGCATGGTGGTGTGCACCTGTAATCGCAGCTACCTGGGAGGCTGAGGCAGGAGAATTGTTTGAATCCTGGAGGTGGAGGTTGTGGTGGGCCAAGATTGCACTATTGCACTCCAGCCTGGGCAAGAGTGAGACTCCGTCTCAAAAAAAAAAAAAGATTCTGTGAGAATGAAAGGCTTTCAGAGAAAGATAAGAACTCCACAATCCTTTCATCTATTCAAAACTATTTTTGAGGAACTACCCCTTGCAAAATGGCAGGAAAATACCCAAATACTTGAACGTATTTTAAAGTATCAGGGCCAAGAGTGGTGGCTTACGCTGTATTGTCAGCACTTTGGGAGGCCAAGGAGGACAGATTACTTGCATCCAGGAGTTTGAGATGAGCCTGGACAACATGGCGAAACCCCATCTCAACAAAACAAACAAAAATTAGCTGGGTATGGTGGCACATGCCTGTGGTCTATCTACTCAGGCAGCTGAGGCAGGAGGATTTCTTGGGCCTGGGAGGCAGAGGCTGCAGTTAGCTAAGACAGTACCACTGCACTCCAGCCCAGGGTGACCAAGCAAGACTCTGTTTCCAAGAAAAAAAAAAAAAGGATCAAAATGATACACATTATAGTAAGCAGGCATGAGAATCTATAGAACACTAAAATTAATGTGACTACTCAGTATCAATATCTTTCTTCTATACTGGGAACAACCAATTAAATAATCCAATTTACATTTATTATTTAAACTAATAATGAAAATATCAAGTTACCAGAGAGAAGGATCATGCATTTTCATCCAGATATAATTAATTATAATAGCTCCAAATTGGCAACAATTCAAATATGTAGTATAATATTAGTAGAATGAATAAATCGTAGGATATGAATACAGTGGAATATTATACAGCAGTGAAATGAATCAAGTATATTTATAAACAGCATAGATAAACCTTCCAAACAAATGTGGAGGAAAACAAGTAATGTAAACCAACGTAACACAAAGCCAACTGCATGGTTCCGATTTTATAAGGTATCAAAACAGGCAGAGTTAATGCAGTGTGCTTGTCTTTGGACAGAATGGAGTGAGTAGCGACAGAGATGGGATACGAAGGATGTCTCTGAGGTGCTGTTAATATTCTATTTATTGACATAAATGGTTATTATACGGGCATGTTCTCTATGCTAACACATCCGGCGGGTTACTTGGTTTGTATAATTTCAGTATTTGGGTTATATGTCGATCTAAAGCTAAAGGCAACTTGGTAATGTATATGGATGTCTGTTAAATATTTTCTTTGCATTTTAAAATAAATATTCAGTGTGCAAATTTAAGAGTCATTATTACAAATAGAAAAGAGTCAAGTTCTGCCAGTTCTATTGCCTTTCAGAATGGTAGTGATATATTGTATTTGTAAATATGAGAAGATGTAGAATTAAAAGTTGACTAGTTAACTACTGCATTGGTAGGCAAATTTGACTCCAGGTGGAAGCAGATTCAATATATTAATAAAAGATTATTGGCCCAGCTCAGATTGAAGAACCAGAACACACCCTGAAATATGTGTATATATTCTTAAATATGGGCCATCAGATGATTCCAACAACATAGGGGCCTGATAGCACAGTGATTTCTGCAAGTATTTAGAAGGAATAATCAGGGTCTGAATTTATCAAAGAAATGAACAAGTTCCCTGCTATCATAGTGAGACCCTTGGCAACAAGTTAAAACAACTTAAAAACATAGTCTGGTGCTCATGCCTGTAATCCCAGAACTTTGGGAGGCCGAGGCTGGTGGATCACTTGAGGTCAAGAGATTGAGACCAGCCTGGCCAACAGGTTGAAACCCTCTCTCTATCAAAAATATAAAAATTTATAGGTGGTGGCATGCACCTATAATCCCAGCTACTTAGGAGGCAGTGGCAGGAGAATTGCTTGAACCCAGGAGGTGGAGGTTGCAGTGAGCCTAGATCTTACCACTGCACTCCAGCCTGGGTGACAGAGTGAGACTCCGTCTCAAAAAAGATTTAAAAAAAGTATTACATTTTTATGTAATGAATTAGATTTTAGTAGGAGACACACTCTCTCTCCCCTCTTCTCTCCCTCTCCACACATGCACACACACACACACACACACACAAACACACACACACTTACATATATAGTTACCATGGATGCCATTTGAATTTAGAGAAAGAGATGAGTTGGAAAGTAAATAAAAATAAACACATAAATTCTCTCAGAACTATCAATACTTACTTCAAAGGCCACCGGTTTTGCAGAAGTTAAAATATCAGTGTTTTAAGAAAATTTTAAACATACAAAAGATGATATTGTGTAAATGAGGAAAATATCTCTAATGTTTCTAATTATTAGCTTCTAATTATTAGCTATAAGTTAGAAACTTTTAGAAGTAACTGCATTTAAGAAAACGATTTACCCAACAATCTTCAAAACATGCAGAGAGTCGTGCATGTACTTAATTAGCTTTTAAAAATGTAAGTGTTTTCCTTGTTTTTAAACGTTTCACGTGCTGTGAGTTTATGGACAATCAAAGAGTCTCAGAATGGAGCATTGACATGTTTTCTTTTGCAGAAATGGATGCCACACATTCACTTTTAGAGGTAAAAGAATTATTAGAAAAATGATTTTCTCCCTTAATGCGGGCTGTGACTGCAGAAGCCTGCTATCCCCAAGTCTAATGTTCTTCCAGATTATGGAACTGAATTTTAACCATGTTTCATAATCTGCTCCGTAGCATACATTAAGTACAGGTGATGATGTAGCCATTATGTGTGATAATGCATACATTTGTCCCTAGGAATTACATGTACATGGTGCCTGTGTGGATGTTAGCACTGCCTGCACAAGTTAATTGTAACTCCACATGCTTCAGATACTCTAATGCTCAAGGAATGCTTTATAAAATAATTCATGTTGATAAAAATATGGAGAGAAAATAATGAGACAAAGAAACACTGAAAAACTGTTGTTTTTCGAGTGTAAGGGTCCATCAACTATCATTAAATTGCATTTTATCCCAGTCTACTAGGATTTTTCACTATTACTCTTACTACCACAAACACACACATCACATACATACATACCACATAAAATCAGGAGTTTTTATATCCATCCTTGAATGTTTAAAATCATCCTTTGAATGTCTAAAATCATTCAATAAAGCACAGCTCAAATAATTATGGTTAGATATTTGACACTAGCTAATTGATCACACAAGACAAATACTAGAGCATATAAAATAAAAGAATATGTATAAAATCCCATCTGTGTGTGCCCCATAGGAGCTGTGTAATAAACTCATATAAAATAATTAGACATGACAATATCAAATTTCACCAATAAAAATATTTAAGACTATCATTGTCAACATAAATGACTCTTAAATAGATAAACTGATATCATTAAAGTATTGGAATTGGAAGTGTGGAATGAATTATATATCAGTCAATACTAACAGTGTATCAATCTAAAAGGTAAAATTCTTTGAATCATCTTGGGAAGATATTGCAAAAACAGTCTTGTAGGAGGAAGTCTTTGGACAGAAAAATGCTGCATCCATCAGTGTTTACTATTGTGGTGTTCCATGGTCATTATTTACTTCATTAAGTTTCTAAATGCTGGGTACTTTGGGGGAGATTTAAACGGTTTCTCTTTATTTTACTAAAAAGAGTTGGGGTGTCTGAGTCTGGGCCTTGCAGATCTACTTACATATCATGTGTACATGCTGCTGAGCCTAGTTTTCCTATCCAATAGCAAAGTGGTCAATGATACAAAATCTTCTAGGCACAGCAAGGATAATTTTGCCATTTCCTTTCACTTTATGCCTCTACTCCCAAAATACAACTAACATTCAGTAGCATTACATAAGGCAAGGATGTTTGAACTCCCAAAAGAAGATATGGAATTTTTTTTCTGCGTCGTGATAATGCCATGCATTTATTTTCTGAAAGAAAATAAAAGAAGTCTTGCTCAGATTCCTGTGATGAGCTTGCTAAGGTGCTTCCTTCCAAGTGTCAGAGATCCAAATGTGGAATAATCTTTCTTAAACTTTCCAAATCAATCAATACCCATAAGAAAGAAATTTTATTGCACCTAATGACAGAATCACTCTCAAAAGATCTGATACTATTTTTGGAAACTTGGGTATATCTGCAGTATCTTGATGCGAAACCTGTGATATGTTATGTGTCCAATTTATTAGCTGAAAAAAAGGAGCTATATATTGAGGTATTCAGGACATCACAACTCAAGGTAGTGGAAGAAAGTCTAATTTTAAACTGAATTGACAAGTTTTTCTTATATCAAATTAACCAATTGGTTGTTTCACCTCACTGGATCATAAAGCTATTTGAAACATATTCAATAACAGTTTTCACACTGAAACCAGAAAACAAAAAACTGCAGTTGTTGCATCTTAATTATTCACCAGTGTCTTGAATGGGGCAACTAGAGTGGATAAAGGATCTTTACTTTCATCCAAATTGGTCTTAAACACCCGTGATTTTCTCATATTTTCATTTTCGTGTTTCTTTTGAATTTTATTTACTCACGCAGTCCCCTCTCACCCACTCCTCTCCTTTTTCAAGACCCTCTCTTGTGCTCCTGGATCTGTTTGCCCAAAATTAGCATTTTTTTTTGTTTGCATATTCGCTTACTTCTTTAAACATATCTTCTACCTCCATCCTGTAACCTGCCTTGACCCTGAGAACACCATCTGCCCTCCAGCCCTTTAAAGTGAGGGTGAACTCTCTTGTCCTATAGCATAAATCTCTTTTAGATACTTCATTGCTCTTCAGTGCGTCTAATATGTCTTCCAATCCATTGCTTTTTTTTTAACCTACGATTGCAAAGAAAACCACAAGCAAAAATATGAAGTAACACACAAACCAGATTTCCTTTATGTTCAGTTCCCTATGACTTTTGTGGACACAATTAGCTCTTGAACTACTTACCATCGCACAGACTGAGACAGATGGATTTTAGTAATGAAAGTTGAGGTGTCTAAGTGTGGGCCTTGAAGATGTACTTACTTATCAGGTATATGCGTTGGTGAGCCTAACATGGCCAACCCACTCAAAACCACACCTTCTTAATTCCTTGATCATTTCATTCATTGCATATGCTGCAAGGTCCTTACTAGTTTCAAACAGAATGCCCTATTTTTTTTTCAGGCACAAAGCATTCATGCCAAACAAAAGATGTTCTGTATTTTGACTTGTTTCTAAATACTTGTTTTCTATGTTTTTTCCACATGGTCTGTCTTGTTTTTTTTTTTAATCCTTTTAATTAAAAAAAAAATTCTTTTCCTATTTTTCTACTCAGCATGTTCTAGATTATAAGTTATCTGATGGCATTTTCCCCTTAAACATGTTTAAAGAATGAATTTAAACAATATTTTTTTCCTCTACGGAACATCACAAGTGGCTTAGAAAACTTCAAGCCTGAACATTCGCTTTCCAATTTCTGTGAGCTGATATTGTCGTATGTTTTTAATTAATTCTATCTTATTATACTTCAATTTCCATAGGACATTGTTGTTTTCATTGAATCAAGTCAATGCATGCTTAGATTTAGCTACACATTGGCCACCTCCAATATTCTTCATTTATCGTTGTTTCTCAGACTTTGAATCTGAATTGTGCTCTTTCTTCTTGAGATATTGCCACAAAATAAAAATAATGCTAAGAACTTTTTTGAGATTTTGCCACCACCACTAAAATAAATTCTAAGAGGATGTGTTTGACTTTGTATACAATCTTCACTTTGACCTTGCTCCAGAACAGTATTTTGCTGGATTCGGAGCTGTACGTTGAGGTTATTGTGAACAAATCTGACCTCAGATGAACTGTTATTACTTTGCTTTTCCTTTCAAAAAATATTTTCCTATTTGTAAGATCTTTTCTTTGCCTTGTTACTCTGAATTTGCAGCCTATACTCCTAGGTCTGAGTCTGTTTTCACATATGCTGTTTGGATTGCAGGTTTTTCAACTGAGAATTGGTATCTTCAATTAATTTCATAAAACCCTTAGGCAGTCACTTGAAAGATAGTTTCACACCCTCCCATTTTTCTCACCTCTCCCCCTAAAGCCTTGAATAGCTACATTTCAGGCATCTTCATTTTATTATTTTATATTTCTTAAACTCACTTTCCAGTTGTTCATCCCTTAGTGTCACAATAACTGGGTCCTTTATTTAAATGTTTCACATCATTACTCACTTTCTGGCTCCTCCTCTTAGGAGCCCTTTCTTGTTTTCACTCCTTCTTTCATTTATTTAGATGCATTTATATATGAAACAAGCATACTTGCTTTACGTTTTGCCTCTGATCATTTTTATTTTTGGAAGCTTTGCTGATTTGACTGTTTTTCTTATTTCAGCTTTCAATTCCATCTCCTCTGTGTTGCATGAATTGGGCCACAGACTCCACAGTCAACTCTCATTTATCTGTTGAAATTCTTTGAATAAAATGCTCAACATCACTAATTATTAAAGAAACAAAAATTAAAACCCCAAGAGATACCATTTTTCCCTAGTCAGGATGGCTATTATTAGAAAGACAAAAAAATAACAGATGCATGTAAGACTGTGGAGAGAAAGGAACACTCATACATCATTGGTGGGAATGGAAACTAGTACAGGATGAACATGTCTCAAAATTCTAAAAATAGAATTACCATTGAACACAGCATTCCCGCTACTGGGTATCTACCAAAGGGAAAGAAATCATTACATTTAAAAAAAAGACACCTGCACTCTTATGGAAACTAGTATGACCTCTATGAAGACAAGATAGACATGTTTCAAAAATCTAAAAATAGAACTACCATTTAACGCAGCAATCCCATTACTGGGTATCTACCAGAGGGAAAAAAAAATCATTATATTAAAAAAGACAGACACCTGCACTTGTATGTTTATT
Source organism: Cacajao melanocephalus (assembly GCA_963573385.1). Lineage (NCBI taxonomy): Eukaryota > Metazoa > Chordata > Mammalia > Primates > Pitheciidae > Cacajao > Cacajao melanocephalus. The sequence continues at coordinate 17,908 of CAUYLG010062530.1, read as the reverse complement.
GCAGCACTATTCACAATAGCACAGATAAGGAATCAACCTAAGTGTCCATCAACAGATGATTGGATAAAGAATATGTGGTATATATACACCATGGAATACTATACTGCCATAAAAAATCATGTATTTTGCAGCACCATGGTTGGAACTGGAGGCCATCATCTTAAATGAAGTCAGAAATTAAAATACCACATGTTCTCACTTATAAGTGGGAGCCAAGCAATGGCTACACATGGACATAAAAAGTGGAATAATAGAAATGAGAGACTAGGAAGAGTGGGAGGGTGAGGAGAGCCAGGGAGGAGAAATTACCTAATAGGTACGATGTATATTATTCTGGTAATGCTTATACTAAAAGCCCAGCTTCACCTCTACATAACATATCTATGTAACAAAACTACAGTTGTACCCCTTAAATGTTAAACAAATAAAATACATAAGTACATAAATAAATACAACATTTTAAAAGAAAGTAAAAATAGATAAATTCTTTGAAACCTGTGACAAAGGAAGTTTATGAAAGCCATTTTGCATTTCAGGAATCTGTGACCTTACTGTTATAGCTGTAGACTTTATATTTTCATCTTAACATTAGCACATACTTGAACAAGGCAGGTAGAGTGCATTTGGGTTGAGAACCCTCTGGTACATTCACTTGTGGTTAGAATTTCTTTGTATTTATTATTATTATTTTCTCATTACTCAACACCACAATCCCAAGAGGGAACATGCCTGTCCGTGTCCTTTCCAAGGTTGCTGGGAGTGTAGGATATTTCTAGTTCATGTGTTCAGTATAGGGATAGTTCTTTGCAGTCTGGACTGTACATGGGGGTGGTGGTTCTCCTTTTAACTTCCCTTTTAGTGGGCTGTCAATGTTGTCTTCTCTTCCCTGTTCTATATGCAGTCCCAGTTATTAAAGCTCAGCAAAACAAAGGTTTAATAGGAAACAGCTTCAGGGTGCTTCTTATTTGTGACATTCCTGTTTCTCTTTTGCCTTTTGCATATAAAGATTTTATGCTGTTCTTTGACCTCAGTAATCCATGATTCATGTCAAAAGATTTCTAGGGCTGGGTATGGTGGCTCATGCCTGTAATTCCAGCACTTTGGGAGGCTGAGGGAAGAAGATTGCTTGAGTCCAGGAATTCGAGACCAACCTGGACAACATAGGTAGACCCCATCGCTACAAAACACATTGAAAATATCTGGGCATGATGGGGCACACCTGTAGTCCCAGCTACTTGAGAGGTTGAGGTGGAAGGCTCATTGAGCCCAAGAGGTCAAGGCTGCAGCAAGTTGTGATTGCACCACTGTGCTCTATGCTAGGTGACAGAGTGAGACGCTATCTCAAAAAAAAAAAAAAAAGAGAAAGCGAGATAAAGACAAGATTTCTAATAAATATTTTTCTAAATAAATATTGGATTCAGCATTTTTATTTGTTTCCTCCCTCCACATTTTCAGTGGGAAGTTAGTGATAAGATTGGAAAAGGAAATCACCATCAATACTCTTCTGTTCTTACATGACATGACCAATCTCACCATCTTGCAACACTTTCTTCCTTCTCTCGTCTCTGTCGCCAAAATGATGTTCTGGTGTTCCCATGACCAGGGTATATGTAAACCCCTTTTTTCTAAGTCACTGGCTCTTTTTCCTCAGATTATTCCTGAATTGTTAAAATGCCAAGAATCAGGAACTGATTCCTTCTCTGTCTGCCTACCCTGATTACATAATCTTATCTAGTTGGATGACTTTTAATGTCATCAGTGTGGTAATAACTCTCCAAACCATGTTTGCGACCCTGAACACTCTATTCAAGTCCAAACCTGTAAAGTTACTGGCTTCTTGAATAACTCCATTTGATTGTTTAATAATTATTTTGAATAGATTCTTGGAGGGGCCAAGATGGGGTATCACATTCCTCTTTCTCATTTGAGTTCAGCATTCTCAGAAACCTAGTCCAAGATCCAGCTTTATCCCTGTTTAATCTACGAATGGTATGTGACTTTTGGTTTGTGGGCCCCCTTCTATGGAAAAGAACATCATCTTGTGATGAGAGAGAAACCAGATTTTATTGCTTCTGAGGTTATAAACCCCACAAAATAGGAGGGATATCAGAGGAGAAGAAGATGTTAAGTCTCTTTCCCGAAACTCTTCAAGTCAGACATCTCACTTCTCCTTCCATGGATAAGGAAAGGGTTGGTCAGTCCATAAGGAAACTTAAAAAGTGGGGGAAATAATTTACAAAACTATCTTAAAATTAACAAGGATAAATATAAATGCTATAATTCTTTACACAGGGATGTCCCAGTTTCATGAAAAGGCACCATTATCTGCTTAATTTTTCAAATCAAATACATAGAAGTAGATATTTGCACACCCATGCTCATAGCAGAACAATTCACAACAGCCAACATTTAGAAGCAAGCCTAGTGTCCATCAGTGGTTGCATGGATAAGCAAAATGTGGTCTATCCATACAATGGAATGAGAGTCATTAAAATGAATGAAAGTCTGACACATGCTACAGCATGGTTGTACCTTGAGGACATAACACTAAGCAAAGCAAGCCCATCACAAAAGCACAAATACTGTATGATTTCACTCATAGGAGGTACTGACAATCGTCAAATCATAAACAGAAAGTAGAATGGTGGATGCCAGGGGGTGTGGAGAGGGGTGAAAGGGGAGATGCTGTTTCATAGAAACAGTTTTATTTTTGCAAGATGAAAAAAATAATGGAGATGGATGGTGGTAACAATTATACAACAACGGGAATGTGCTTAATGCCACTAAATTGTACACTCAAAATGATTAGAAAAAGAAATTTTAGGACCAGTGCAGTGGTTACCATCTGTAATCTCCACACTTTAAGGGATTGAGGCAGGAGAATTGCTTGAGTCCAGGAGTTTACGACCAGCCTGGGCAACATAGCAAGACTTTGTTTCTACCAAAAGATTTAAAAATCTAAAACTTAGCTGGGCGTGGTGGCATGCTCCTGTAGTCACAGCTAGTTAAGAAGCTGATGGGGAAAGACAGCTTGAGCCCAGAAGTTTGAGGCTGCAATGAGTTATTATTGTGTCACTCCACAATGAGAGTCTGTCTCTCTCTGTTTGGGAAACAGAGAGAGAGTCTGTCTCAATTTTTTTATAAAAAGAGAGAAAGAAAAGAAAATTTTATGTTATATGTATTTTAACATAATAGAAAAACTAAAACTCAGTAGTTCCCTTTGATTCCTTTATCAGTTACTTCTGCTCAGTACATGTGTCCTGATACATTTACTCTGATTAATATCATTATCCCATTCACTTTCTCTCACTTAGACCATGGCAAAACCTGCTCCAGAGACTCTCAACCTCCATGCTCCATCTCCAACCCATTCTCTACATAGCAGTCAGTATAATTTTGTAAAAATATAAAGCAGATCATTATGCCCCAGACCTTAATAGGAACTATTGACTTTCCATCACATAGAATATAACATTCCAGTCTTTCGTATTTGTGATAAAAAGCTCTAAATGATAAGCCTATCTACACATGCTACTTAAACTCTTAATTTTCTCCACCAGTTCAGTATGCCCTGGTTACTCTGCCTTTCATTTGGTTCCATGAACTCACCAAAGTTATTTCACTAAAAATGTTTGTACTGTGGGATTGGTTTCCACCTCCATGTGATGGAGTGGAAGCTCCTGCCTGTCACTCCCTGTCCAGCCTAAATTTCTCCTCTTTAACAGTACCGCTACGATCTGAATGTTTGTGCCCCAAACTCAATTCCTATCTTGAAATCGTATTCCCCAAGGTGATGGTATTAGGAGTTGGGCCCTTTGGGAGGTGATGAGGTCAGGAGGGTGGAGCCTCATGAATGAGATTAGTGACTTTATAAAAGGGACCGCTTAGCACTCCCTCACCCCTTCCACCATGTGACGACATAGTGAGAAGGTGCCATCTGTGAACCAGGAAGTGGGTTCTTTATCAGACACTGAATCTGCCATGCTTTGATCTTAGATTTCCAGCCTCCAGAAGTGTGAGCCATAAATGTCTGTTGTTTAAGCCCCCGAGTCTATGGTGGTGTCATAGCCATGCAATGCAAACTATCACAGCTACCTTCTGTTAACCTTTAGCACAGTCTCTTTCATCCTCTCGTCTTATTTGTGTAGCTCCTGTTATCGGCGTTACATATTGTGAGAAATTAAGTTCTCACAATATGCAACTGTGCAGTGTGTCATGTAGTCTTGGTCTGAATCCTTTACCAGCACTCACTGGTCATTCTGCAAATTTTTGAGTGTTGAGTGAACAGTGCTCAATGTCAAAATAGGAGGTCAAAACTCAAGTAACCAACTTCCTCCTACTGCTGCTCTCTCCTACAAAGACCAAGTGATCTCTGAAGATTCAATCCAGCTCTTACTTAAAGAAAAGGGTATATATTTTGTGTCTTTTATGAACAGAGAGTTCTTTCTGGAAAGAGTGTTTATTCATATTCTGCTCACATTGGCCCCTGTTCTATTGACTCCTGGTCAAACTGAATAAAGATAGATACGTTGGCAAGAAAGACAAGAATGCATTTGCAGAAAAGTGAAGCTCCCTGGGGCCAATTTTTTCCATTAGACAGCCAGTCATGGAGATGGGGCAGCATCTGTCCAGGGTCTTGTAGGGTGTCTTGTACTGAAGGAATCCAAGACTGGAGGACAAAGTACTGTCAGGAGAAGTTGTTGGTCTGTTTTCAGCCTCTCAAGCATCAAAAAAAGGTGCCCATCAATAATTTAGTACCATTATAGGTGAATTCCTCCATGCTGGGTTTTAAAAGAGGAGATGGGAAAATGGACCTGTTTTAAATTATTGAATGAAATTCTTACAAGATATGTGGATTTACATTTCATGTACATTTTTGCAGATTTAAAAAAAATTAAATTATTCTTTTCTAAGGTAAATGTGACATCTTCAAAGTAGGATTAATGTAGAGGTATATAGCTAAAAAACAATGGAAATTAAATTTTGCAAGAAGCCGTATGTTTCTATGCATGTAAAGGGTGTATGTGTTTAAAAAATATGTCTACATAGGCATACTTTAAAGACAGACAAAGACACACACACACACATTTTCACTGAGAAGAGAGAAAGAGAAAGAACATTAAGAGGCAACAAAGTTCTTCCCAGTCTGGAGCAAAAACACACACATTAGAACATTCAATACACATTCTACATGATGGTGCCTCTTTTCTTTTTAATAAGATAACAAATAAATTTTCCAAACAGAATTTTAGTAATCAGGTAGGAGATTAGATTTATGCCAGAACAAGTGGTCAAGTAATTAAATAGATGTTTGAATTCTGTTTTTAGCTCTAATAAATTTAGACATTGGATCTATGTAAAAATTTCTTCATTAATAAATTCAGTGAGGTGTTATTTGGATACTTGCAACTAAGTTCTTAAAGTTCTAGGATTAATCATAATCATTATGTTTTGAAGGTGAACCAATTAAGCACAACATCTACATATTCTAAAATAGAACTACAGTCAACTGGATGGTCCATAAATATTTGGCATCTAGCCTAGTGCAGTGGCTCATGCCTGTAATCTTGACGCTTTGGGAGGTAAAGCTGGCCAGATTGCTTGAGCCCAGGAGTTTGTGACCAGCCTGGGTAACACAATGGAACCCCACCTCCACAAAATATACAAAAATTAGCTGGGCATGGTGGTGCAAGCCTGTAGTCCCAGCTACTCAGGAGGCTGAGGCAGGAGGATGGCTTGAGCCTGAGGTTTGAGGCTGCAGTGAGCCAAGATTGAACCACTGCACTCCAGCCTGGATGACAGAGCGAGACTCTCAAAAAAATGGCACATATAGAAACATTATTTTGAGTAATGCCTTATAATGTTGCACTGTTCTGATTATTTGTCATAAAATAGGGTATTCTAACCAAACAGTTTCTAGTTGTTCTGGGAAAATATCTTCAATCTGGATGATCTGCAATCATTGTTCATTATATAAATGCCCTCTTGTTTCAAGGACAAGCTCACTGAACAGAGGTATATGGATGCCCTTTTGTCCTTCTTCTCTGATGTGTGTTGCTTTATTGGCTATTATCCAGATTTCTTGTAATGTACAACACCCTATCTCTACTGATGGAGTTACCGTGTACTGTTCAATTTTAAAATCTGTAGAGCAATTTTCAACCATTTTATTTCTGGAGCTTCCTAGAGCATACACCATTACTGATCATGTCCTGTTGTTTGAAACTTTATCATTCCTTCGTAGCCGTAACATGATTCTCCTGTTCCTGTTATTCTTCATTATTCTCTTGCTCTTGCTCCTACCTCTTCTTTGTCCAATGTAGAAGCCTCCCTGTCTCTTATTCCTGTGTCTCTCTTTTTAATATTAATAAAAATTTAGCCTTCCACTGTTTTATCTTCTGTATCAGATCTCCATTTTCCCAGGTCAACTTCTTTCTCTCTCCCTTGGCTCTAATGAATCTTTCTATGCTGAAGGCAGCCAAACATAGATATCTTATAAAATTGTTTTCTTATAATTTGGATCCTTGTATCCTTCTGTCCAGTGAATATCCAGCTCTCCCTGGATAAACCAAAGCCAACTCAAAATCCATGCACATATCAAAACTGAATTTTTATTTTTCCTTAGGTAATGTGTTATCTTCATGAGTCTTCATTCAGGTGACAATAAAAAATATTGTGTCCTAAGACATCATTACCTCAAGGCATCTACCAATCTTTGGCAATGCTCTGTCAATTTTTCTTGTGAATATCTCTCAGGTTCATCCATTCACTTCATCCCTGTCACCAGTTACTTGTTAGTTAGGTATACAGAACTATTATTGTGGATTCCTGAAAGTCTTGTCACAGTTTGTGCCACCTACAGACTCACTTATCTCAAAGAAATGAACATGATCACCTGTTCCAGTTCTTCTGACAAGCCTGGACAACATAGCAAGATACCATCTCTATAAAATATCTTTAAAAAAATTAGCTGGATGTGGTTGATTCCTGCTAGCCAGAAGGCTGAGGCAGGAGGATCCCTTGAGCCCAAGAGTTAGAGGCTACAGTGAGCTGTGATGGTGCCACTGCACTTCAGCCTGAGCAACAGAGTGAGACACTGCCTCAAAAAAGTAAATACAATAAAATTATTTGTTGCTCAGAAGGCCTAAGAAAATATCCACATTAGGCTGGGTGCGGTGGCTCATGCCTATAATCCCAGCACTTTGGGAGGCCGAGGCGGATGGATCACCTTAGGTCGGGAATTCAAGACCAGCCTGGCCAACATGATGAAATCTCGTCTCTACTAAACACAAAAATTAGCCAGGCGTGGTGGTGCATACCTGTAATCCCAGCTACTTGGGAGGTTGAGGCAGGAAAATCACTTGAACCCAGGAGATGGAGGTTACTATGAGCCAAGATTGTGCCACTGCACTTTAGCCTGTGAGACAGAGTAAGACCCCATCTCAAAAAAAAAAAAAAATCCATATTATTTGTCATAGCCCATGCTAACTCTACCCCTTTCTTCTTACTATTTTCTAGCCTTGAAAACAGTGTTCGATTTACTGCTGTGATAAATGTCTGCAAGCCTAGTGACTTAAAATAGCCCACATTTAGCCTGTAATCCCAGTGACTCAGTAGGCTGAGATGGGAGGATTGCTTGAGTCCAGGAGTTCCAGGCCGCAGTGAGCTATGATCATGCCACTGTGTTCCAGCCTGGGTGACAGAGCAAGATCCTATTGAAAAAAAAAAAAGCCCAGATATATTATCTTACATTTCTGAAGGGTGGATGTCATTTGATTCACTGGGCTAAAATCAAGGAGTTGGCTAAGCACTCAGTTCAGCACGATGAGTATATGCACATGACTGAGGAACCATCGCCTTCATTCATTTGCAGAAGTTTTTCACCTTACCCAGGTGAAACTCTGTATCCATTACAACACTAATCCACATTTCCTTTCCCCTAGCTTCTGCAACCTTCATTCCGTGGCAAGCCAGTCTCACTAACAGCTGAACAGGCAGGCCTCCATAACAACTGTTTCAGCACTGACTGAGTGGTGAAGTTAAATATTAAAAGCTGATAGAGCCAGTGTTCTCATGTAACAAAAATCCACCAAGAGTTTTGCTTAGGCCTCTCGTGGGCCTTGAAGCATGACAAGATAACGAAGGAATTCTTAACAGGACCCATTTAGGATTAAACAAGTTTTATTGGGGTTCTTAAGAAACTCCCCAGACTTCCACAAACAAATTTTATTGGGGGTCTAAAAGAACTCCCCAAACCTCCATGATTTAGCAGGAAACAAGATATTGGGTAATCACCTCAGCAAAGTCCAAGTGACGTGATTCTTCATGGACACTGGACAAGGACCTGGCTACCAAGAGGGCAGGGCGTAAAAGGATGTCACCCTGACTCTCCACTGAGCTGGTTTAACACTTAGCCATCCACAGACAGCAACTGCTAAAACAGTATTAATTGTAACACGCCCCTAGACGCAACCGCAGGGCCAGAGCCCGAAAGCGCTCTCCTTGGCTCCTGCACCTGCTCATCTGCATGCTCCCCATAAGGGGTTTGAGCATGCAGTGGCCAAGCAAGCAAGCCACACTTCTGTCTCAAGTTCAGCGATGGGGTCAGGGAATTCTCCTGTTTCATTAAAATGTAGACGTCTTTGGGGCCATGACTCCCTAGGCCACACTTGATGATCTTCACTGCAGTAAAAACAAACTAATAAAAGTTCACCACTCTACTTAGTCTCAGGGATGCTCATAACATCTGTTTTCTTTTACCCAGATCTCCGTTATCCACATTTTGCAACTATCTTTCCTAATTCTGGTTCATTCTTCAGATCCCTGTCAAATGGCAATGTTTTGAAAGAGCCTCCCCTGTGGTAACTTCTCTCTGGCCATATTGAAAAGCCCTCTTGTGTTTTCAGTTAGAACCTTGAGGAAGATCCCTAATAACAGTCTCCTAGCTCCTGACAGCACAACTGAAGGTATTTTTCTTCTTGAGGGAACCAATAAGATCGATAGACTGTTGTTCTCAGGTGAAGGTCTCTCCTCCCTTGCAGATGATGAACAGTGTATGTGCAGAAAGAAGCACATGCAATGTGTGGAAACCTCACCTGAACATGTGTTTGTTTTTATTTACATGTCTGCTACAGAGTAGGTAAGAATCTGCTCCTCAATGGTCCAAAAGAGGTAAGATAATTATAACTGGATACCAACATGGACCCAGTTGCACTGCATGGGGGAAAAGTGATATATAATTGGTAAGAACACCTCTCTCATGGTTTGTTAAATTAGTTGAAATATGTAAGAGGAAATATTTCTTTTGTCTACCCTCATGGCATGCCAGACACTTGAGGTCTGGGATACAGTATGATTTCAAAGTTTTTAAAAAAGGAAGTATACAGTGGGAGAGTTCCTACATGTGCTGGATATTGGCTATGCATTTTATAGAATTACCGAAATGTGCTTTTCCTATATGGTGCTACTGAAAATGAAAGAGATTCTCTGAAAGAGAATCAGAAACCGGACAAACCTATATGGTAGCAGATCCTAAAACAAGCATGAACTTGACTAGATAGTTATTAATCTTGATGTTTCCAGAACTCTGTCTCTTGAATATTTGCTGTATGGTCGTCTTCTGGATTTTGGTAATTATCACATCTCTGGCTTTGTGCAGTTTTTGCTCTGCAGTAGGCAGAAGAGTATTTGTTCAGAGAAGAAAGAAAACAGAGAGGAGGGGTGGGAGAGGAAGAAAGGAAAGGAAGTAATATTACAGGAAGAAGAAATAGATGCATCCAGGGTAATGAGAAAAGAAGAAATCTAACCCTGTAGCTTACTGTGCACTCTGGAATAATAGATTTTGAAAACACATTATTTCAAAACACCACTGTGATCCTATTTAGGCAGTGCTTCTCTGTTGGAGGCAATTTTGTGCCTCTGCCCAGGTCATTTGGTGCCTCTGCCCAGGTCATTTGGTGATGTTTGGAGACATTTTTCATTGTCATTATTGGGGGCCAGGGGAGGAGAGCTACCGGCATTTAGTTGATAGGTGATTGACGCTACTAAACATCCTACAAAGCATAGGATGGCCCCCACCACAAAGAATGATCAGAATTCAAATGCCAAAAGAGCCAAGGCTGAGAAACTATGGATTAATGAATTTTTTTTTTTTTTGGTGAAAGCTGAAAGATTCCCTTTGCTAGTTTGACATGTTTAAAGCATTTTTTAAAGGTATTCTGTTAACCATCAGACATTATCTAAGCAGTGTTAGTAGTTGATTTGTTCCTTTTGATGTAGTTATCAGTTTTACAAAGTGCCAGTTAGACAGAATATTTAGTTAATAAGAACAAATGGATCATGTGTCTACAGTATGATCTGATTTTTTGGTTTCTGTGGTAGTTGTATTAACAAAATGTCCATGAGACATAATATTTAGTATTTAGAAGTAAGTGAATATCTGGTTTCTAAACATAAACATATTAACTATGTCTCATATATAAATGTGCAAATCTTGAGCTCTCCTATAAAACTAATTTTAACATAATTTTATTAGTTTCTCATATTCAGCCAAATAAAACTAATCCTAAAAAAGAAGTTTTAAACAATACAGGTTGTATTAAGCACTTGTCAAAGTCAAAGACAACCCCCTCTTTTGGTGAAACTTAATTTTGTTCACTTTATGATTACCAAATGAGGCAGAACTTTTGATATGGATAGGAGTAGAAGAGGGCGGCTCCCTGGCAAAGGCCCCACCCTCAAGCCTGGAAACCTGAGGCCCTAAATATGAATAGGCATTCCTGTTTTTGTGCCCAAAAGTTGTTTTTGGCCCACCATGCCCCCCTATCCTGTACCCATATAAACCTCAAACCCCAGACTCCACAAGCAGTCAAGAAGATGAACAGAAGAGCAGAAGAACGATAGAATGGCATGCAGGGAGAAGAGGAGTGTCTGAATGTCCAGGGGAGTTCAGCTGGGCATGATTGGAAAAAAATTGGCCATGGGACAGTCAAACTCCAGGGGAAGATCATCTTCCCACTCCAACCCCTTTCCAGCTCCCCATCCATCCCTCTGAGAGCCACTTCCATCACTCAGTAAAATCCCAGCATTCACCATCCTTCAAGTCCATGTGACCTTATTCTTCCTGGAGGACAAGTACCCAGGTACCAAGAGGGAAGGGTGTAAAAGGCTATCACCCTGAGTCTCCACTGAGATGGTTTAACACTTACGTGTCCATAGGCAGCAAACTGCTTAAAAGAGCATTAATTGTAACATGCCTCTAGATGCTACCTTGGGGCTGGAGCCCAAAAGTACTTACCCTGGCTTCTGTACCTGCTCACCTGCATGCTCCTCCTCCCATAAAGGGTTTGAGCTTGCAGCAGCTGAGCAAATGAGCCACACTCCTGTCACAAGTCCCTCAAGGGAGTCAGAACGCTCGCATTTCAAAAACATGAGTAAATCCATCATTTGTTTGTTTATGTATCTATTCCATTTACTCAATTGAACTACTATTTTGAAAAACCAGGTCAATATTACCACATCACTTTCTACCCTTAGCTTGCAACATTTCTTCCTTTATCCCGAATCACTGTTCTTTTTTCAAAAAAGGTGGTAAAAACTCATTAAATATATGCTGAGATTCGATCTATGATGCTTGAGGTCTTCAATGGGGAACTCAACTGAAGTTCTCTGAACACATCTCTTGACTTGAATTTATGAAAGCTGCTTTTGTTTTGGCTTGTATAACTGGATATATTTGAAATTTATGCCACTTTTCTCTTCCATTCTTTATGTTTTTCTTTTTGTTGTTGTTGTGACTGTTATTTTGTTTTGAAGAAATATACCAGACATAAATGGTTCCAGACTTGGAAACAGACTCTTGTAAACAGTGTGTATAGTTGAGTAACTCAACTCGAATTAGTTCAATGGAATTCACATTAACAAAGATTAGGGGAAGGTAATTACTATAGTTAATAATAATATATAGTATCAAATTGCTAGAAGGAGGATAGTAAATGTTCTTAACAAAAAAAATGATAATATATTTGAGATGATGGATATGCTAATTAATCTGACCACCACACATTATATTGTCACATCACTCTGTACCCCATGAATATGTACAATTTTTATGTCAGTTGAAAAAAATTTGAAAAGAAATTAATAAACAATTGAAAAAAAAAAAAAAACCTCTGACTCAGACCATACCTGAAAAGTGTTCATAGGCTATTAAAAAATGGGCAAACTGTTTTCAAATGTGTGTACTTTGTTATGTATTTGGAAGAGGAAGTCACTTAACTAAAAAGTTAGGGAAGTCTTCATTAAGTAAATAAAATATACACTCAATTACAAAAGACCAAGTCAAAATTAACTTTATAGTCAAGAGGAGGAACAGTATTTCTGGAAAAGGGATGCGCTTGTACAAACAGTTCTGTTGTGAAATCAGATTGTATAATTAGGGGATGATAAGAAGTATATTTTGTAATAAAAATGCGTATCTTCATTTGCAAGAGTGCAGGCATTCATAGGTTAAAGATTTTCACGTCAGTGCTTAAAGATTTCTCCAAAGTAGACCAACTTTAAGTATGGTCTTAGTGTACATTTAAGGTAATTGGAACAAAACAAATTCCATAGAGCTGAGTGCTGCTTTATATACTTACATCCTTGGGCATTGCTGAATTTTGTAGAGTGTAGTCAGGTTGCTTACCAAAAGAATAAACAACATGATTAGATGCTAAAAAATCATAGAATAAAAATGATACTTGTTTTCCTCCGTATTTCTTATTTATCTGGGATCTCTTTCTTTCTCCCTTTTTTTTTTCTTCTGCTATGTTAAGAATTCATTTTTTAAAACTAGTGCCTTTGCTTTTAAGGTATATGAGTAGCCCATGAAAAAGCTCAAGAGATTATCCTCTGTATCTTCATAGATCAAAATATGACAGGGACAAATCAAATAGTGATGCATATCAATAAATATGAAACACAAGCCAGTATGTTCAACAAATTTGAAAAGTGAATATGAAAAATGAATACAAAGATATTGCTTCTCCCACTGTAAAGTGAAAGTCTTACCTAACATCACACTCTTTTATTTCTGACAATTATCAATCCAAGGACTGGTGTGAAAAGAACATTTTAAATTAAATTACAGTAAATAGATTTGAATCAACTACTCTTAAATGTTTTTTACTAAAATAAAATGTTGGATACACCTCATCTTTGGTGTTCATTTTATATATATGTTATATATTATATATGTTACATATAACATATATATTATATACAGCTATAACATATGATCTATGACATCATATAATATATAATATATAATTATATGTTATTATATATACCATATAACAACACATGAAATATATATTACATATATAAGATATAGTATATGTAATATATATCATGTGTTGTGTTATATTGTATATAACATATGATTATTACATAAGATGTTATACATATTATATATTACATATCATATATAACATGTAATAATTTTTATGTTACATGGTATTAATGACATGATTATTGTATATTATAAATATATATAAATATATGTAAGTATATAATACATAATATAACATATGATGTATTATATATGCTATATAATATGTGACATATATGTTGTCATATATTATATATACTATATGTTTTTATACATACATGTTTCATGTTATTATATAGTATATAAAATATATGAGAACATATATAATACATATTGTACTATGTTATATAGCATATTAATATATCATATGTTATCATATTATATACTTATATATATTTATATATTAATATACTATATATTATATAATATGTTAATATATATTTAAAATATACAAAATATACATTATATACTGTATATTATTATAACATGATATATGTACTCTATATTATATAATATAGTATATATAATGTATTATAAATATTTATATATTATATATATTAATTATATTTATATTGTATATGTTATATGTCATATATTATGTTTTATGTTATATATAATGTTATATTATTGGCACATATGTGTGTGGGTGCATGTTCACAAGTGTCATTAGTTGCATGTCATTTTAATCACTCAGGGTAAGCAATTAATTTTAATTTTGAAGATTCTCTACATAGCAAAACATCCTATATGACCCAAGATTATTAGTGTGTTTTCCCTTATATCTGTTTCAAGGAAAACCAACTGTAATACAGAATTACTATATGTGTTCCCAAATTAACTCACTGGTGAATTTTTACTGCCAAATCAATGTAGAAAACAATCTATTTGTCACAATACCTACTTCCCTACATAACAATGTTTCTGACAACGAAGGCTTTGGGAATGACTCTGAAACACACGAACACTCACCTTTTAGAATATGTGTGAGGGACAGGATCCTGTGATTACAAATAGATTTCATAAAACTGCTGTCAAAATTGTGTTTGTAACATGCACATAATTCTATGAGAAGCGTATTTGTTTATGGATTAACAATTCTAAAGCATTCAGTCTGAAAGCAAAATTTTACATCTGAAGTAATTCAGTGCTATAAAACTAAAGTCTATATTAAATGAAAATTTTGAAAGATTTCTTACAACATTGGGTTCAATAAAAATAAATACAGACTCATAAAAACCAAAAACAAAACCAATCCCTGAAAGGCATTTAAAATAAGATTATGTCTTAATAGTGATTTCATGGGAAATGTAACTGCTGTATTTTATATCAGTTTTGTAATTCATAATGCTACTAAACGCATTTGGTTTCTTGAACACTACATGTTCAAGTCAAAACCTAGATATAAAAGTTTTAAATTCAATACAAAACACATTATTTCTGGTGAGAATCATTAAGGAATTGACTAACATTGCTAGAGAATTCTGTATTTTATTCTAACCCCAAAGGATGCTTGATCTCAACTGCTGGAAGACAAAGTATACATTAAACAGAACAGCAACAACAACAAAAAACTAGGCATTATGAAAGCATGGTTAAATATTATCCCAAATTATTAATCAAAATTTTCAAAATATCCAATTGAAGGAAATTTTTATCCATGTTGTATTAGTCACAGTTCTCTATAGGGACAAAACTAATAGGACTGATGTATATATAAAGTGTTTATTAAAGAGTATTGACTCACATGATCACAAGGTGAGGTCCCACAACAGGCTGTCTGCAAGCTGAGGAGCTAGGAAGATAGTTGGAGTCCCCAAACCTCAAAAGTAGTGAAGCCAACTGTGCAGCCTTCGGTCTGTGGTGGAAGGTCCAAGAGTCCCAAAGCTGAAGATCTTGGAGTCCAATGTTCAAGAGCAGGGAGCATCCAGCATGGGAGAAAGATGGACACCAGAAGACTGAGCTAGTCTATTCTTTCCACGTTCTTCTGCCTATTTATTTTGGCTGTGGGGGCAGCTAATAAGATGGTATCCACCCAGATTGTGGGTGGGTCTGCCTCTCCCAGTCCATTGACTCAAATGTTAATCTCCTTTGACAACACCCTCACGGACACACCTAAGAACAATACTTTGCATCTTTCAATCCAATCAAGTTAACACTCAATATTAACCATCACATATGTATACACGGCAAAACCTAGTCATATTGAACAATTCAACTTATTAAAATAATTAGATTACATTTCAAGAAATACCTCATAGATTTCAAATTTGAGAATTTGGTGTGTGCATTTACAACACATGAAGCCATAAATATTTATTTTAACATCTAATAGGGACAGTTTCTGCACATGGAAATATATGGAAAACTTACTATGTGAGTGGCAAGCCATCAGTGCCGAGGTGAGCCTTATTAATAAGAAAACATAAACCTGGAAAAGAGTCAAATACTTCATTACACAACCTGTGCTTGAGACTAGAAATAATCTCAACAGAACAGTTCTCAGAGTCTATACCTTTTTGATTTAGTCTCCTTAAGAGAGGAGTATTTTGAGTAAATTCAATTTTCAAGTTTCTTCATTTGCATGCTTTCAGATGGAAATCCTGCCTCAAATAACTAATAGAAACTATTAAGTCTCATTGTCATTGATTGATTGTTCTTGCAAACAGAGTCATTTTTCTTTTTCTATGATCTTTTAGGGCCTTGGAGGGGTGGTAGGTAGGGGATTCAGTCTCTCTAAGAGGAATTTACAGAACTCCTATTGGTATCTTGATTGGAGCTATAAATAATATAGAATATGGGATGATAAATATTCAAAATGAGCTCCAGATATTTATATTTCCAGCTTGACCTTGTTCAAAGCCTTTGAAAGTCAATATTTTTCTTTCCCCCAGGGCCTGAGGGGAGCAGGAACCTGTTACTGATGCATAAATCCAGCAGTGCCTAAGTGCAAGAAAAGCAAACCTCCCTGGAAGAAAGGTGCTTTATTTCTCTTGGGGGATGAATCCCAATTCCCAGGATGATATCCATTTACTCCCCATTCTGTTTGCTTTCTTTGTCATCATACCTTGTTTATGGAGAGGACTAATGACAAAAAAGCAACTGCATATTTTGGCATCACCCCAGGCTAAAAGTTCAATTTTACATCATTTTGATGGATGAATCAACTCCATGGCTGAACTTCCTTACAGGGTTCTTCATGCTTCTTAGCTTTATTTTATTTGGGGTTTTGGAGCATTATTTTTATTGTTGGTTTTGGTGAAATCTGATGAGACATTGTATAAACTTGTCTTGGATTTCTACCAGGCAGGGGTCATCAAAAATTTCAGTAAGTACTGAAAGTAAGAACCATATTGTATTTAAATTCATCTCATCTTGGATCTCATCTCATCTTGCAAGCAATATTGTGGCCAGGAATTAGGATGTTCCATTCTCCTCATTTCATTTGTCTAATCCACTAATTCATAGCTCAACTTGACAGTCATTTTCGATATCTGAGAAGACTGTACCTTGTATACCTTTTTATTATGGTGGAGAGAGATTCTCCTTTTCTTCCATAGTGGAATAGTATAAAACAAATTTTATATTCTTTTATTTTTCGAAGATAATAAAACTGAAATTTTATACTGTTTCATGTATGGAAAGAAAGGAGAAGATCCCTGCTTTCTTACCCACTTGAATGTAAATGGACATTTCAAATCAGGAGATAATTTCTATAACTCAGGATTTTATCCCTCTGGAGAGAAGAGTTAACACAGCAGGTCTGAGATTTCTAGCCTCAGAAATCCAGTTTACAAGGTGAGCCTTTCGTTGGCTCCTGAGAAGTTAGATTTCAGGTACGTTCTCACTCTTTCCTAAGTGATAAGAGTGGCTCATGGTGCCTCAAGAGTTAGTATACACAATGTGGTTTACATTGAATACCTGATTTTCTTCTGGGAGTCTGTTATTTTGGGATGTGCTAGGCAGAAGGTACCTATACAATT
This sequence comes from Cacajao melanocephalus, assembly GCA_963573385.1. Taxonomy (NCBI): domain Eukaryota; kingdom Metazoa; phylum Chordata; class Mammalia; order Primates; family Pitheciidae; genus Cacajao; species Cacajao melanocephalus. The sequence goes on along the minus strand of CAUYLG010062530.1, from coordinate 559 downwards.
AGACGCTGAAAAGAGCTTTGGGAACTGATCCTTTATGAGCTTTCTTGATAGACATTTTTGCATGTGTTGTCAAAAATTCAATACCAGGAAAAGTTAGCATGTCTACAGAGAGGACTCTGGGAAGCTTGCACCTAATTTTCTCTGGAATTCACTGTATGCATCTTTAAAAAACAATTTCACTTTAAATTTTTATTTTTTTCAAAATTTTAACTTATATTTTAAGGGTTCAGGGTATATGTGCAGGTTTGTTCCATAGGTAAATTGCATGATGTGGGGGTTTTGTGTACAGATTACTTTCTCACTCAGGTGATAAGCAGAGTACCGTATACGTTTTTTTTTTTTAAATATATATATGTTCTCCCTTCTTTCACCTTCCGCCCTCAAGTAGGCCCAGTGTTGTTTGTTCCCATCTTTGTGTCCATGTGTTCTCAACTTTACTGTTTTGTTTTAAATTATGAATCTAAAATTACAAAAATGTTTAGCTCCCACTTATGAGTGAGACCATGTTACCACATTAGTTTGCTTAGAATTACAGCTTCCAGTTCCATCCATGTTGCTG
>CAUYLG010062528.1:0-20788 GCA_963573385.1 Cacajao melanocephalus | reverse complement strand
TAATTGGAAGTAAATCACTCCTCAGCAATTGCATAGCATTTCACAGGTTGAAATAAAATATTGGTTGGCTGCTTGTTTGTTATTTTCATCTCTTATTCCTTCCTGTCTCCATTGTTAAGCACAATTATTGGCATAAAAGAGGCTTTTAATATCCATTTTTAGACTGCATTCTAGCCTGGGCAATAGAACAAGAATCCCGTTCTCTCTTCCTCTTTCTCTTCCTCTTTCTTTCTCTCTTACATTCTTTTTTTCTTTCTTTCACTCTTTCCTCTCTTTTTCTTTCTTTAAAAAAAGAAAAAAGAAAAAAAAATTGAAAAAAAAATTAAAAAAAATAAAAATGTTCATCTTGTGACTTTATTAAACAAAATTTATTTCTATACTGCTTGGATTATTTCTACAAGTTTTCTTTATAAGGTTTTTGCCAATAAACCATATAAAATGAAATTTTCAAATAAAATTTATGTATTTGTTATTTGATCTTTTTCTACTTATATGAATCTTTTATATATATATGTAAGGGTGTGATTCTGCAATTTTCAGTCTTTTTTGAGAGACAGATCTTGCTATTTCACCCAGGCTGGGTGGCTCACTTCAGGCTCAAACTCCTAGGCCCAAAAGATTTGCTCACCTAAAACTCCCTAGTAGCTGGGACTACAGGTGCACACCACCATGTCTGGATAAGTTTTGTAATTTTTGTAGAGATCTCGCTGTATCACCCAGGCTTGTCTGGAACTGCTGGACTCAATTAATCCTTCCGCCTCAGCTTCCATCTCAGCCTCCCAAAGTGTTGGGATTACAGGTGTGAGCCACCATGCTTGGCCAGTTTTCAATTTTTAATGTCAGGCTTTGAGTTTAGTGTTCAAAATTAAAAAAAAAAAATCCAAAGAAGAAAAAAAAGTACTGGTAGCACTCAATAAAGGAAAAGACTCCAATTTCTTGGAATTTCAAATGTGGATTCCTGGCATGATAGAGATACAGCTTTTTCATCTAATCAATGCATAAAATAGACAAATAGTTCATTTTGTCTTCTTGGAGTTTAGGTGTTTTCACCCCAAAGTCTGGGTAACAAAGCAAGTCCACAAAAATAGTTAGAATAACACTTTTCAACAAGAATCAATCCCAAAGTAAGTGAAAGAAATTTATCTACTGATTTTCTCTCTCAAGAGGAGCAGTAGTCTAAAATCTCAGTAGTATCTAATTCTGAAAGAATCAGGAGATCTGTTTATGTCATAATCTAGTATTTGCAGCCTGCTTTGATTTTCCTCGGGATTTCCTTGGATATACTTTACTGAGAGAAGTGTGCAAAGTACTCCTGATTTGAGAAGCATGAAAATAAATCCTCAGGCCCGGATACCATCTTCTACTCTAAGTCATCCCTTTGCCTGTTCTGAGAAACCTCTACTATTGGCTCTTGCACAAGGACCTTCTGAGATTAGTTGTTGGTAGACTCTAATTGCCTATTATTTCTTACTCATTCCCTTACTCTTTGATAAGAGTTGAAAGCCCATGACTTTAACAAATTTTGCACTTACATCTTATTCTATTAACCTAATCATAATGCAATTTCACTTAAGCACAAACACAGCCATAGGAATCATGACTTAATTTTAATTCCTAACTCACTGTTAGTAAACCAGCTCATGCTTTTACTAACCAATTTCCAATGCAAATAAATAATAACACATATTTGGCATATCTCAGTGCCTAGCTCTGTCTGAAGAGCAAAAGATTATATATTTTCTGGTGCTTATCCTGACGTTTCACAGGATGTTTCGTTTATTTTCATACTGTTCCCATAGGCTGCTAGTTGCAGTCACTTTCTCTACCACCTGCTTTCCACCATATGCTCCTTATCTTTTTCTTTAGACTCTTGCTTCATCTTCTTCCTCTATTTGTGACAACTCTTTAGATGATTGGGCTTCCTCCACTTTCCTTACCTTCTGATCGCCTCATAGCATCTTTCATCATTTTCCACATATATTTTTTGCTTTATGCCATACCATATTTGTAAGACACATAAAAGATTGCTAGTATTTTTATTTTATAGATGATGAAACTGAAGTATGGAAGAAAAATGACTCACCAGGGGCTGAGATTTGTGGGCCTTTTAGTGGGTTTCATAGGAGGAAAGCAAAGGTGAAATGCCAGAATAGCGAAGGTGGAGAAAGTTGACATGAGTGATAGAGACCTAAGAAAGTGGAAGTTAAATGATCCAGAGCATAAAATGATCTGAGGAACAGCAGAAAGCAAAAGAGAAAAAGACCTTAAAATTGATGACTCTTCTGTCCTGATAACTTCAAAGTGCATTTCGATTTGAAATCTCTATCACTTCATTGCATGTAGACGAAGGAGAGAAAACATACAGAGCATTTATCTCTTCCTGAAGTATCCCCAATTCACAAAATCTCTAAGACATTGGGAAAATAAAAGACTGTGGACATGTTTAGTTCGATATCAGTTATTGCCATGTCTTTTCATCTCTTCAAGTACATTTATAAATTCAATTTCACGTGTAATTTAACCTTATCTACCTAACATGATGTTGTTCTGCTGACACATTCTGTTTATTAAGTATTAATCATATTTTACTGGCCCTAAATTATGCTTTTATTTTACTTGCTTATTTGCAGGTGGGGGCCACGGAGAGGGGGAATGACTTTCAATACAGTCGTCATCTCTAGTATCATCACCTGCACAATGATATCGTCAAGTGTAGACTTCAGAATCCTGTTGGCTCCACTTGCTCTACATTTATCACTTTCCTCTGGTTCTCTCTATCAGCCTCAAGGTTGAGTTCCTGTTCAATATTTTCTTATTGTTTTCTTACTTGTAGGGCCAATGTATAGAGCTGCAGAGTTTCTACATAATTCAAATCCAAGGGGTGCCCCTAGCATTCTGAAGTACACAAGCTGCAGAAATATATCTAATAACCCAGCATCAGCTCCATATAACAGTTTTCACTAGGGCCTTCAGCAGAGCATATGATAATTACTGCAAAGAGAAAACAAAATTAAAATGAATAATAAACAGAAGATTTATTTGATGAGTATCTACAATGAGGCAGGTTCAAGGTGTGTTACGAAAGTTGTGAACTCAAAAGTTGATAAAAAGAGCCAGCCCCGGGGTCAAGCACAGTGGCTCACACCTATAATCCCAGCACTTTGGGAGGCCGAGGTGGGTGGATCACTAGGTCAAGAGATCGAGACCATCATGGCCAACATGGTGAAACCCTGTTTCTACTAAAAATAATTAGCTGGGCATGGTGGCACAGCCTGTAGTCCCAGCTACTCGGGAGGCTGAGGCAGGAGAATTGCTTGAAGCCAGGAGGTGGAGGTTGCAGTGAGCCGAAAACGCGCCACTGCACTCCAGCCTGGGTAATAAGAGTGAAACTCCACCTCAAAAAAAAAAAAAAAAAAAAGCCAGCCCCACTCTCTTGGAGCTTGCATTCTAGGATGATTAGGGGCAGATAATAATCAAATCAAATCAAACAAGATATTGAAGAAAAATAAAACACTATAATATCATAGAATAGGTAGACACGGATGCTGTTTTGGGGGAAAATTATATAAATGGGCATAAAAGCAGATACTCTGATAAGAGGATATATGAACTAAACTCTGAATGAAGTGAATTAAGGGAGCCTGCCATGTAAGGAATAGGATTCTGGGACAGGGGAAGAGCAAGTGCAAATATCCTGAGACAACAGTGTGCTGAGAGTGCATAAGGAACAGCAAGGGGGCTCTGTGGCTGGGGTGAAGTGGGCAACAAGTAGTATGATAAGAAATGATGACACAGAAGAAGCTAGAGATAAAACCCAGTTCCGACATTCTTCTAAGCCATAATAACAATCTAGAAATTCATTCAACGTGTGATAGGAAATCATTGAAAGAGTTTAAGCAATAGTAACACTATCTGATTTGCCATTTAGAAGTCATTTGGAAATCAATAAATTCTATAATTGCTGGTATGTTCGGTATAGTTTGAGTCATACAATAGAGGAAGCAATGAGGCAAGTTAGAAGGCTACAGAAGTTGTCTGGGTTAGAAATGATGGTGACTTCAATGGTGGTGGAGGTAGGAAGAAGGGTGAAATAAGAACATGTAGTTAAGGTAGCTCTTGTTACCTTTACTCTGACTGCTATTCACTGTGGGATCAGTTATGAGGCGTGAGAGAAAGAGGGAGGAAAGGTGATTGCAAGGTTCTAACCCTGAGCAATTAGATGAATGGTGATACCATTTTCTACATGGGTAACATTGAAAGACAAGAAAATTTGAGGGCAGAAGATAATAGGAATCAAGAGATTATGCCTGGAGATGTTGAGTTGAGTTTGAGGTGCTTAAAAGATATCTAATTAGAGATAATTATGGTTCGTAGCAGGGAAAGAGGTACTTTAGCAATGTACATGTGGTCGCTTATTTGCTGACTCAACTTGCTGGTGTGAGGAACCAGCTAATTCTCAGAAATTTAGGTAGTGTGAAAGAGAAGGCAAATATCTAGTAGTAGAGATTAGTTTCACTGTCTGAATTATCATGGATAGACTGACAGTGGGAATATTATTAAAATATGTGACAAGAAATTCCAGTCATAATTCAAGGAAATATTTCTCTAGAAATGATAACAAATACATTTGCACAGAGCTCCTGAATCCTGAAAGGTGCTGTAAGTGCCTTTAAGAGACTACAGAGTATGATCTGCTGTAGTGTCCCTGAGCTTGTTAAAAATAGCCCTAGGCCAGACACATGCCATCGTTCAAAATTAAGTAGATCACTCAGCACCTGCTTTCTGTACCCTGTCTTCTGTTACCCCATGTGCTATCTCAGATACTGATGGGTTCTTGGCTTTCGCTTCTAGGTATAATCGTGATATCTGCTTAGGGAAAAAGGTAATGATCCTTGGAACAAGATACACAAGCTGGGTATATATTTATTATCTTTGGATTGAGCTTCCATTACTAATAATAGTCCTCTTGCCTTGAGTCCTTACCCTGTGCTAAGCTCTTGCAAAACACATCACAGATTTTATCTCATTTAATCCTGGCAACAGTGGTACAAGGCAAAATCTGGTATTATTCTCATTTTCTATTTAAATAAATATAATTGTAAAGAAATTAAGTAAATTGCGCAAGGCCTCCCAGTAAGTTGCAGAACAATAAAGATTCAACAGGTACCATCTACTTCCAATGGCTGACAATTTACTATATTAAATTGCTCTTATGAGCATGGGAGAATCTTAGGGAAAATATTTTACAGACTGCTGGAGGTATGTGACTGGTTATTTTGAAATTGAACTCTATTGTGGTCCCAAGAATTTCCGACATCTTTAAAGAGAGTAGAATTTCTAACACCTCTTGAGATTTTTCAGAGAAAATATCAGATTCCTGTTTTAAAATAGAAGTAACACACATATTTTTAAGACAGACTCTTTTATTCTAGCAAAATTACATGAATTAGATATAACTAAACAAATAAAAGGCAGACTCTGGTATCAGAAAAGCTATTACATATTCTTTATTAGAAAAAGTAAAAATGTTCTATATAATAATAGAAAATACAGTCACTGTGGTATATCTCTGCAGCCTGACATCCATTTTTTGTTGTTGTTTAAGATGAGACTTGGCTGTTCTAGAAAACTACAGCTTGTCCTGTGGAGAATTGTGAGTACTTGCTGATGGAAAATGAGAGGCTGAATGCCAAAAGGCAAAGGAACTGTTTTCCCAAGAGTCTTAAGACCCTGAAGGACTTGTTCCTCCTCTGGTGATCTGGGAGATAAAGATAAGGAATAGAAATGGAGAATAGCTGGAACAAAAAGGCAAAGAGGTATAATCTATCATAAAGATGCAGCCTTTGCAAGCATGCATGTACCGAAAAACAGCCACAAACCATATAAAGTGAACCTATATTAGAAATAGAATTATTTTAAAAAATAATAGATTTTTAAATCTCCAGTAAACAGAGAATATAATTTTTTCCCAAATACTCATATTATATTTACAATATTAGTAAATAAATAAATAAATAAAATGCAAACAAAATTTATTTGTTATATTAATGGAATTAATAGAATAAAATCAAAAGTTAAAATTAAAAATAGCCAAAATTAATCTTTGAAAATAAAAATATTTTAATATTTGTGTTAAAGGGGAAATCAAAACTAAAATTACATATTACTTAAAAATGAATCTTACTATATATCAAATCATATGATATCAAAATCATACTCTAAAGAAATTTTGTTGCTGTAAATGTATTTTTTAACTTAGATAAATGAAATTTGCATTCACCTCAAGAACCTAGCAAAACAACAAAATATTAAGAACCGAAATTAACATAATTTCTGGCCAGTTTGTTAAATAAAACTGAAATCAGAATATTTCCTTGAACTTCCATTAAATAATACCAAGAACAAGCAAAAAAAAGCAATTTTTTTTCTAGAAAATATTTGCTCTTTGAAATTAAGACTAATAATCAGCTAAAATAGGTTTTTAATCAAAACTAACAATACTGTTCATCAATACTCATTTCAAGATCCTGGCTTCATGGTGCCGGTCAATCTAAAAACTATTTCCTGGACCCTGTTAAATATCCACCAATTGCCCTCTGTCAAGACTAGCTTTAAAATCACTCAGTGAAGGTGTAAGATTGTAATAAACATCTCCCATTCCCTCTGACTTCTCCTTCTTTCGATATTATACTTGTACTCTATCAAGGTGATAGTTTTTCTTCCTGCAGTAGGTCTAACAAACTTAGCTGTCTTGATCAATATTTCTGGAGATATTTTGTGAAGTTCACAGTCAATGGAAGATAAATAAATCAATAAATATTTTAAAACCAATTATTTTAATAAAAAATAAGTGGCATGTCTTTTTTTTTTTTTACAGAATTGCAAGTCACATATGGAGATACTGTGCTCCCAGGAGTTGGAGATTAATTCTTGTCCTTTCTTTACACCTCCCCATTGACAATGGGCTAGATTTGCTGATATCTTTCAAAAAATAGTGCAGTGCAAAAAAAAAGTGCATTTTTTAACACAAGAAACTTGGTATATTCTACCTCAACCAAATGATGAAAATTAACATCACAGATTCTATGTGGACATCATTACCTACCTGGTATGATGTGATGAGAAAGGCACTTCCCTCTGTGGTATTATTTCAAATGGCTGATAATTCTGGTCTAATCAGAAGAAAAAACAACATTGATCCATTGGGGACCTTCAACAGGACACCTGCCCAGTATGCCCCAGGACTTTTAAGGTCATGAAAACTAGAAAGGAGAGATCAACAATCAGATATTAGGACATTGTGGAAATGGAACAATTATATGCAATGATATAGCCTATATTAAATCCTAAGTCAGTAAGAGGACATTGATGGAAAAACTGGCAAAATGCAAATAAGCCTTGAATTTAGTTATAGTAATATTCTAAAAGAAAAAAAATTGAAATTGAAAACAAAATATATTTCATACATAAGTGAGAAATACATCAGATAATTCTGATTAAAAACAAAGAGAAAGAATCGATTAGTACTTAAAAAGGGACATCCCCAAAGAATCAGTTTATTTTAAAATGGCTTTCTCATGAATTTTATTCTAAATATTTGAAAATGTAAATGAATTTTGAAATTTTATTAAAAATACTTAAAAATACCAGAATTAATCAAGTATATTGGAAATGTCATACAATCAGTAACTCTAGATATAAAATAAAGAAATAAAAAAACCCTACCATTGGGAAATGATAGATTATTTGATTGACTCATAGAAAATATATTCAAATAAACTATTATTAGAAGTAGTTGAAGTTCTAACACATTCACATAGTTTTCTTTTGATTCTTAGTAAGGCAATATTAAGAAAAAAAATTCCTTCATGAGAAAACAACTACAAAATTTGTGTATATATTCCAAACATAAAATGGTTAAGATTTTTGGTGAAAAATACAAACCTTTACTGAAGAACTAAACAAAACATACAAAAACAAAAGCATACCAGGTGTGTGTCAAATAAATTTATACATCCAATACAACTCTAATCACTGTGGCTTAGCTAGTTATAACAAATACAAAAGGAAAAGAAGAGTGAAAAAAAGAAATGTACTCAACTCATTAAATAGGTCTCAATGATGACATATGACATATTAAAATAAAATATATAATTAAATAAAATGTTTTTATTTTCTTGAGAGACTCATTTCTGTTCAAGATATGTAGTCTGAAAACAAAACAATGACAAATAAAACTACATATAAATATTTTAAAAGTGATTTATGGCTAACTACAGCCACAATTCATTGCAAAATGAAAACCAACATAGTAAACTATAACTTAATGGTCAACATATATTAACGACATTGAATCAATGAGAAAAATATCTAAACAACATCCCAGAGCAATAGACAAAGGAAATGAAGGTAATTCATAGAGGAAGAAATAAATAGGAGCAAGAATCGTGTAAAAATGTGAAACTACATTAGTGATTAGGTTATGTATTTGATTTGAAATAAATATAATTCAAAATTAGTGAATATGGCAGTGTGGTAAAATATATACAGTTGATGGAAAGCAATTTGGAAGATAAAGTACTTTCTCCTATCAGCCAACATGTGAATGTGCAAACATTTTGACTCAAAAATTCTGCTTGCAAAATTCAAAGCAATATAAACTCCCCCACATAGCTGTTCAGTATTTCATCATTTTTAGGAAAAAAAAATGCAGGTGCCTAATATTTCATCAATGGGGGATAATTTAATAAAGGGAAGATATTTTCAATTTGAATATTTCCAGAGGAACCTTGGCCTATGAGAAAAGTAAGAAAGACTGGCTCTAAAACCCAGAAGAAAGACATCTTCAATTTGGAGTAGCTGGCTGATGTAAAAATGAGATGTACTTTTGTACAAAGATGCCCACAGTACTGTGATTGATGAGTGGGGGAAAAAATTAACGAAGAGCGGTATACACAGTCAGCTTTCATTTTGTTAAAAGAAATATATTGTTATGTATTTGTATACATGTATATAGACACAGATACATATATAAATATTTGCACTTGCATATGCAGAATGTAAATTGAATATATCGATGTGTTGACAGATTACAACTAGTGTATAAGAGCTTGGAGATAGGTATGAAAAATGTACTTTTCACTTATATATTAATACTTTCATATTATTGAATATTTTCAATAATCATTTACTTCTTTTAAGATTACTTACTTCAAATTATAGCCACTGTTAATAAAAGCTTGACATCCTCCATGCCCTGCCCCAATAAGGCTAGATGTTCTTGCTCTTTTTTATTTATCACTCTGTACGTGACTGCTTTTTACGCAGGCATCAAGTGTAAAATGCCAAGCATGTTATGAAGTCAAAATACCTTTAATGGCTAATTTAATGTAAAATAATTAATAAATATTTGCCAATGACATAAATAAAAAATAATTTAACCAGTGGGGGAAAAAAAGTGTGAACATAATAAGGTAACACTAGGTGTATTGTCTATTCTCATGCTGCTATGAAGACATACTCAAGACTAGGTAACTTGTAAAGAAAAGAGGATTAATTGACTCACAGTTCCAAATGAGTGGGGAGGCCATGGGACACCTACAATCATGGTGAAAATCACCTCTTCACTGGGCAGCAGGAGAGACAATGAGTGCCAGCAGAGTTAAAGTCAGATGGTTACAAAACCATCAGAACTCGTGAGAACTCACTTACTATCATGAGAACAGCACAGGGGAAACCGTCTTGTGATTCAATTACCTCCCACCAGGATCCTCCCATGACACATGGAGACTTTGGGAACTATAATTCAAGAAGAGATTTGGGTGGAGACACAGCCACATTATATGAGAAGGGAAAGTAAAGAAGAAAAATAAGTATGGCAAATTAGAAAGTTGCAGTCCTCTATAAAGAATTTAAAAAATAAAATGGAAAGCTAAACATCAAAATTTAACTGAGTGGAAGTAATAACTATCAGACATTGATAAAAATGATCCACTACTTTATGTCTATTTTACAAACAAAATAAAACATGATCATGTACACCATTAGATACAACAAATTAGCTTTGCTGTAAAATCGCTTACGTAGTAATAATACATGTCATTCATTAGGGTTCTTTAAGCATTAGGATTTCCTCACAATTCTGTAAATGTATTTTAAGTAGAAGAATTGCTGTTTTGCTGAAGGAATTGAATTTATCTGGTTTTCAAAATGTATCAAGTAATCATATTTACTATAAAACCTTTTTTAAAACAATAGTATGTGCTTTATTTGGTTATCTGTATTGCTTTTCAATTAATATCTTCGAGTTGGCAAGAAGAGAAAGTACCTGTTGTGTTACATTTATTCATTCTAAAGGTAATCATTGCTCAAAAGATGTGAAGCTTATGGTTCAGAACCAGGGTACTTAGGATGCATTAGACACATGCTGACATCAGAAACATGATTTGCTCTCATTACTAAAATGCGTTATCTTAGCATATTGGTTTTTTCCAGAAAAGTATCCACATTCATAAAGACTATAACCATAAAGCTATCTGAAAATTTATGTTTAAGGGAGAAAAATGAAATGCTGGCTTTAGGAGTGGTGAATGTTTAATTTTAAATATTTAATAAGGCAGCTAATTTATGTCACTTAATTTTTTGATGTGTATAAAATGCATCTTTTTAAATTTTTTTCACTGACACTTAATATTTGTAGATATTTATGGAGTACATGTGATATTGTGTTACATTCATAGAATGTATGCATGTATGGATGTCCATCACCTAGACTATTTATCATTTCTATGTGTTGAGAATATTATCTCTGTTATTTCTGGTAGATTTTAAAATAATTAGCCATTTCTAAGTTAAAGTAAGAAACAATTGTACAGTTTTGTGTTTGTTTACCTTTGGAATATTATGTTAGCAGTACTAAGATACCCTTTGTAGAAGCTGGGGTAATTGGTGACTTTTGAAATATTTTATTAGTGCATCTCCTGACACTTCACTCAGCTAGTTTTAGGGATCAACAGAGTATACTTCACAGATCCAATCTGGTGCATTACTTATTTTTGTAAATACAATCTTGTTAGAACACCAGCACGTCCATTCATTTGTTTATTGTCTGCGCTGCATTTTTTCTAGATATGAGTAGTTGCAACAGAGGTTCTGATTTGCGCAGCCCCAAATATTTACTATTTGGCCTTTTACAAAAATATTTGCTGACTCCTGAATGTAACAAATAGATCCTGTGTCTTGCCCCATCACTGTAACAAACCCAGAAACCACAGGAAATACAGATAGACTATAGGAGCATTTCTCATGCTTGAGAAATATAAATATTCCCTTGGAAGAATGCAAAGTATTCTCCTCGACCACCAGTAATGACTTAAATTACTTTTATTGTATAGTTTCTTAAATGCAAACAAATACACATCTAAGGTATACACTCTTTATAGCTGCGTTTGTCCCAAAACATATTTAAAGTATTGCACACATAAAATTAACATTAAATAGATGTAACGATGAAGTTATTTTGCACAAACCAACTCTGTACTTGAGGCATAAAAATGGCACTGACTGATGTGACTAGTCTTTTCAATTTGGTACATGGCTCCTATTGCACTCTGTGATGACTGAGTTCTCACTACATTTTTCTGCGTTCAAATTTCCATGAAATCTCCCTTGGAATGGAAAATGTTGAATTATTTGGATTTGACTTCTTAAGTGATGTGGGAAGTAGAAAAGTTCCTTTTTAAAGTTTCCTTTCTTGTTAAAGAGTAAGTGTGCTAATAACTTCGTTAAGCCCTAGCCTATGTCGTTGTTTTACATGCCGTGCTCACAGGCACATAGTGCATTCTGTCTTTGTACTTTAACCAAAATATTTGTGCTAAATGTGATAACAGGGATGTCCCAGCTCTTCTTTGCTTTCACCTGGTTAAACAAGTTTTAACTTATTAGCCAATCGAGTTTTAGTTTAAATTGTAAAGTCTGGCTCCAGCCAACAAAAATCAAACACAGCAGTAAAAACAGCCCCAAATGCGTAAAACGTAAGTATGTCTGTTTTCCTTTGTTAATTGTATTCCTGTGGTAAAATGGCTAGCAAGGGTATGCTTCCTGCAGTTCAAAAAGTAAAAATTGCATTGCTAAAAAATCCTTTGTCTCAGCGCTAGCTCTTCTTTGCAGCACCTACCATCTCTTTCCAACAAGCGAGCACATCATGAATGAAGAAAGATCATATAACTGAAGTTCTTTAACAATTCATTTTCAAACTGATGCACAGTGTGAGAACCAAAATCTTATGGAAGTTCTTGTTTATAATGACCATTCAGGTAATCTGACATGAGCTCATATGTATGCATATACACACATACATATACGCATACACACACACACACACACACACACACACACACCCATAGGCAATATTGTTTAGATGGAAAGGGAAATTTAACTGTTCTCATTGAGAACTTCCAGATTATCTGTATACATTGTCTACCTCTATTCCGGTTATAAAACACTGACCCAGAACAAATGTAGAAATATTTTAGAAGTTAAAGAAGAGCAGGTTAATGGTCATTTAGGCAAGGATGAATGACGCTTAACATTGCTCAATGCTGGAAGAGCTTTCATTATAGACTATTATAACTTAAGCAGAAAGTTCAACCCAGGTTCCCTATTTCACACTCCTGTAAGCAACCTCATAATTTTAATGAAATAAGTGCATAAATGTTCTATTCTGCATAATGTGAATTAAGAAGGAATTAAACAGAATATAGAAGATAAATGTATAATATGCCATAAAAACTCATAGCTAACCTAAATAACATCCAAAATTTACTACATCAAATGGTTAGGCATTATAGGGCTTTAAGTATTTGTGTTAATAACTACCAGAAAAATTGTCTAAAACAAAATTAATACTTTAAAAATTCTGAAGAAGTTTGATTTGTTAGAGGAAATGATATAAGGCATAGGAATTTACTTGGTAAAGATACTTGTAATAATGAACCATAGAAAGTTCTGATTCTATAATGACAAATCCTTGAATGGAAAAATGGGCCAAATCATTATATTTCTTTAAAAATGAGACCTCAGGTTTTAACTTACATTTAGACATATTTTGATGCTCACTGAACACATTTGGAGAGGATTTAGATAACTGCATTTATATCACTATAGAAATCTAGTTTCATTTGCATTTTGAACTACCAAAAAATTTCAAAATTATGATTTTTTCTAGGGGGTGAATCTCTGATTTGAACATGTTCCAGGTACCAACAGTCTAACCAACTGTTCTAGAGCAGGCCATGAAATTTGCCTGGGGTGACAATGAGTTAGAACGATGAATTGGACTCAATTCTAGGTTACTTTTACTTTAGATTTCTTCCAAAGCAGTAAATAAATAGAGTAGCAGATATAAAAAAGAAAGTCTGTGGGTAATATAAATAAGAAAGTAGGTGGGGGGTGAATCAGTCAGGGTTCTCTAGAGGAACAGAACTAACGTGTGATGGTTAACACTGAGTGTCAACTTGATTGGAGTGCAGGATATACTGGTCCCAGATGTGTCTGTAATGGTGTTGCCAAAGAAGATGAACATTTGAGTCAGTGGGCTGGGAAAGACAGACCCACCCTTAATCTGAGTGGGCACAATCTGATCAACTAGAACATAAGCAGACCAAAAAATGTGGAAAGAGAGACTGGCCTAGCCTCCAGTCTACATCTTTCTCCCGTGCTGGATACCTCCTGCCCTTGAACATTGGACTCCAAGTTCTTCAGTTTTGGAACTTGAACTGGTTATCCTTGCTCCTTAACCTGCAGACAGCCTATTGTGAGGGCTTGTGAGCATGAGAGTTAATACTTAATAAACTCCCCTTTATATGTAATACATATATAAAGAATATCAGAATATATCAGAATATATATATTATCAGAATGTATGTAATATATGTATCATATGATATATTTCTTATATATGAGATATTCTCCCACACATCTGCATTCCAAGTTACAGAGTCTCACTCTTTTCTAATCAGTGCCCTCCCATTAACAGTAGGCACATTTTGTTGCAGGTCAGCCACTCACATGATAAGAGCTTGTGTCTGTTTTTCCACAATTTCAGCTCTTTCACTACAGGAGATAAAACTCTCACTCAGGGCAATCTTAGAAGATTTGAGGCTCAGTATCTGCTTCTGAAGCCAGGAGATAGAATCCCTGAGTTTATCATTTTCTTTCATCACTTTGTCCACTGAACTTACTTAGGAAAAACCAACCAACTTTATTATGGTCCTTGGTTCTCCACATATGGCCAAAGGTATTGTGTATAGAGTCACTAAACTCCTTGTCTCTCATGAGAGATGAATCAGGAATGTCAAATGCATTTATTTTGCATAACGCTCTAAGCAGTTCACAACAAGACTATCAGTGGTCACCATACTATTAGAAGTAGATTCTTTAGCATTTTTGTGTTTAATCATATTAAGCAGCCAACTCCAGAAAACCTCAAACCAATAAAAGAACTCTATTCTTAATATTCTGTTCCTCTAGAACCACTTCTTTTACCAAAACCTATATTAGTCAGGGTTCTCCAGAGGGACAGAACTAATGGAATATATATATGGGAGTTTATTAAGCATTAACTTACAGGATCACGAGGTCCCACAGTAGTCTGTTTGCAGGCTGAGGAATAAGGAGAGCAGGTCAAGTTCCAAAACCGAAGAACTTGGAGTCTGATGTTCAAGGAAGGGCAGGAAGTATCCAGCATGGGAGAAAGATGTAGGCTGGAAGGCTAGGCCAGTCTCTCTTTTCACTTTTTTCTGCCTGCTTATATTCCAGCCATGCTGGCAGCTGATTAGATTGTACCCATCTAAATTAAGGGCGGGTCTGCCTTTCCCAGCCCACTGACTCAAATATTAATCTCCTTTGGCAACACCCCCACAGACACACCCAGGATCAATACTTTGTATCCTTCAATCAGTTGACAGTATTAACTATCATAGAGGGCTATACATCTATTATCCTAGACTACATACTTTTCCTTTTGTTTGTCATTAAGGTACATCAAAGTTTGTTGGTATTGACAGACCATGAAGAATGGGAAGCTACTGAGTCTCAGTGTGAATCTATGGGCTCACTTTCTTTTGTGCCTAATCGTCATCTCAGCACCCAGAAGCAACTTGTACTGAACTCAAAGACAACAGTCCATTACTCAGGAATCTGTGTGGGTTTGCCAACTCTGCAGTGCCTGGGAAGTTTCCTTGTATGCATACTCAGACATGACTGGGCCTATCATACAAATAACATTCTGTTTTCCTAATTATCGGTACATATAAAAATTGTTTATTGAAGCAAAAGCAGAATACGGGTACAAGGAATAAGGAAAACAGGAAAGAAAAACAATGATACATACTTTTTTCCAATTAAAAGATTCCAAATTATTTTGACCCGCAAAAATATCACTTTAGATTATTATCCCATCATAAAATGCTCTGTAAGCTTTTATGATTTTGAGGTATTATTGATCTTCTCTACAACATACTCAGGAAATTTAGTATACAAATAAATTTCATCACAAATGCAATAATGAACACATTCATATGAAGAAATGCCATATGAACCCTATCTAATACAGTACCATCTTTTACATTCCCCTTCTTCTCAGAATGGACTGTGACACATTTCAAAATAGATTCCCTTTAGTTCCTGACTCGTTCAGTTGCAAATTCATGTAAACTACAGAACCAGTTTGTCACCTGCTGTGATCATGAGTCTACTGCTGTTTCTCTAATCAGAAAACATTCCTATTAGATAAACCATCTGGCTGGAAAAGCATCTCTTTGCATTCAAAATGATTTTGTTAGAATTCAGCCAAAGTATATTTTAAAAGGAAAGATGTGTCAGCAAGACTAGTCTGTTTACTAATGGAACAATCCTCTATTAAAATACCATTTGTGGCATAAAAGCTGTAAAATGAAAATATTATACAACATGAACATATTCTAGCTATACGCAAAAATGTGCGTGGTGCCAACCTTTGTCCAAGACTATACACTGAAATCTGTTGAAATTTAGCCAGTCATGGTCATCATCAGATCAGAGACAACTAAATTGCACGTTATTCTAGTTGCAATCATTTCCGTTGAAGTGTGATACATGAATCTTGCTTCGTGACCATTAGTATTAACTGTGGGTAGTAGGGTACCACTTGGTTACCTACTGAGTAATGTTTATTCTGGTGGTTGTGAGTCACTTTATTTATACTCATATTCTTCAAGATATATATATTTTGTATCATTTAGTCAAAAAACAATGTAATATGACTTTAAGAATAATTCATAGGAACACAATGTATCTAGCCTTAGTATTTTTAGTAAATTTGGGGTAATATGATGATAAATATTTTATTTTCTAATCAGGCATAAGTAGCAGGAAAAAAAAGTGGTTGATGCATGTTGACTCAAAGTTAATTAAAGCTTAATGGTCATTAGAAAAAGGATGGATGCTGAAATAAATGTTGCTTGTTAATCTCTTCTCTTCAATTAATGTGTTTATCAAAATTTTGGTGTATGAACACTTGCTAAAACATTCTTAAGTACATTTCAAAAACTACAGACCGGATTCCTTCCCTCAAAGATCTTGCCTCTATTTGAAGAAGCAAGACTAATATATAAAATACCTAGTAATAAAGGAGAACTAGTGAATTTTTGAGATTTGATTGAAAATACCATAGAAATCAGAAAAAAATTCAAATAGGTGAGGTAGAATTCAGGCATTGTTTTAGCTGACAAGTTAGTGTTAGAAAAATAATTGCAGAAAGGCAAGACACTTGAGAGAACACGGAGAATAGCAGAAATGTAGGGTACAGGTACAAAGGTCTCTATAGCATGCAATGGCATTTGCAGTTGGAAATGTCAAAGTTAAGGTATTGAGAGCTATCCAGAGTTCTTGTAATGTGAGTCTAATAATTTAATACTTGCCTATAGAAATCAATACTCTCATTGTTTTGGTTTTATTTTTTCAATTGGACTGTGTACTCATCCACAGGGCATGCATTGTACTTGAGTCATCATGTCTCTTATCTTGCAGTGTCCACAAGATATTTTCTCAAAGAATAAACATTTAAATGGGTACATAATAAATGCTAATTACATGTTTTCTTTTTGTGCTTAAAATATTGCTGTGATTTTCTGCTTAAAAAGTCCAAAATCTTTATTATATTGGCAATACCTGGGGTGAGGGAAGTAACTTTGTTAAATTAATGTAAAGTATGATTACTGCTAAAATGAAAGAAATGATAAAAATGAAATTGGAGAATCTTAGTAACCTATACAAATCATCCTTTTCATCCTCCTTTGTCATAATTTTCTTTTTTGCTTGCTTTAAATTCTCACCATTGAAATAGCTCTTTTGGGAAGTACAGTAGACATGAAATTATTGCCTTCAGGAAGCTACCAAGAACATGCTATGTATTATTTGAAACTGTTATGTATTATCTGGATCCAATAATAGGTGCTAAAATACTTTGCCATCATGCTATTAACGGGGACATTTTCATCAGATTTGGTAGCTAACAATTTTGAAAGCAGAGAGGAGAGTTTTGTTCAGAAAGAAAATGTTGAAATACAGTCAAATTTCAGTAGGAAAGGGGAAAAAACCCATTATCTATTTCTAGGACTTGGGAAAAAGCATCATAATAATCAAACATAGAGAAAGGCAAGCTATATCAAAGTATATCCACCTGCATATTGAGAAAGAGAGAGAGAGAGAGAGAGAGTGTGTGTGTGTGCGTGTGTGTGAGAGAGAGAGAGAGAGAGAGAGAGAGAGAGAAAGGATATATGTGTGTTCACGTGCAAGGGTGTGAATGTGTGTATATGTACACACTAGTACGTGTTATGTAAAAGTTTTGTCACATAAATAAAACAGAGAAGATAAAAAACCTGAAATAATAAATATTTAATCTCAATATAAGGATTTTCTACTAAGGAGTACTCAATATAATAATTTAGCAAGAAAAAAACCTATTTCTGATAAACATTTAGATTAATAAAACTGATATGTACCATTTATTTATCATTTGTGTATTCTAGGTACTATGACAAATGTTTTCACATTCATAGTTTATCATTTATTTCTCACTTACTCTTATATGGCTTTTTTTTTTTTTTTGAGCCAGAGATTGTTCTGTCACCCAGGCTGGAGGGCAGTAAGACTACCTCGGCTCACTGAAACCTCTGCCTCCCATTTGAAGTGATTCTCCTGCCTCAACCTCCTAAGTAGCTGGGATTACAGGCACCCACCACCACGCCTGGCTAATTTTTTTATTTTCAGTAGAGACAGGGCTTCACCATGTTGGTCGGCTGGTCTCGAACTCCTGACCTCGTGATCTGCCCATCTCAGCCTCCCAAAATGCTGGGAATACAGGCGTGAGCCACTGCGCCCGGCCTAGCTGGCTTTTATAGACAAGGAAACTGTCACACTAAGCTCCAGTAGCTTCCAAAATGACATAGAACAGGACGTAAGAATTCCATCATTATGTTTCCCAGATGCACGTTGATGCAAGTCAAGAAACAAAAGAGGAAAGGAATGATACTCTCAGTATTGTTTTTGTTGTAGTGGTTGGTATTTTCCAGAACTAACAGGCTTTCAGATCTAGATCCTCATAAGATTGTGCTGAACAAGTGTTGCCACTTCAAGAATGAGAACCCAGTTTGATACAAGACTTCTTGAAAGATTTCAGTAAACTCGGAAGTATGGGCACAGCTCACTGCTACTAAATAGAGCTATTCGAACTTCAGGGGCTTGCTAAATTCATATTTACTCTATCTCTTTTTAACATAATCAGCAAGATTCAACAATAGGTTTTTGATCATGCTAAAAAGAAATAAACCATATATTAAAATTTTCACACATGAACAATTGAATAATGGTATATTTTAACTATGGTTATGTATAGTGTGTTTTTTTTGTAGAGTAGTATCAAAGTCTCTGGTATTTATGCCTGATTTTGAATCTGAGCACTTACAAGCTGTAGGACATAAGATAAGTCACTTAACTTCTCCATGCCTTTGGTTATATATATATTTATTATCATACTTTAAATTCTTGGGTATGTGTTCAGATCTTGCAGGATTGCTACATAGGTATTCACATGCCATGGTGGTTTGCTGCATTCATCCACCCGTCACCTACATTAGGTATGCTCTCCAATCACCCCACACCTGCTATCCCTATCCTAGCCTCATACCCCCCAACAGACCCCAGTGTATGATGTTCCCCTCCCTGTATCCATGTGTTCTCATTGTCCAACACCCAACTATGAGTGAGAACATGTAGTGTTTGGTTTTCTGTTCTTGTATCAGTTTGCTGAGAATGATGGTTTCCAGCTTTATCCATGTCCTTGCAAAGGACATGAACTCATCCTTTTTTATGGCTGCATAGTCTTCCATGGTGTATATGTGCCACATTTTCTTTCTTTCTTTTTTTATACATATATACTTCATTGCACTTTAGGTTCTGGGGTACATGTGCAGAACATGCAGGATTGTTGCATAGGTACCTACACGGCAATGTGGTTTGCTGCCTCCATTCCCCCATCACATATATCTGGCATTTCTCCCCATGTTATCCCTCTCCAACCCCCCTACCCACCTTGTCCCTCACTGTTCCCCCCCAACAGACCCCAGTGTGTGATGCTACCCTCCCTATGTCCGTGTGTTCTCATTGTTCAACACCCCACTATGAGTGAGAACATGTAGTGTTTGGTTTTCTGTTCTTGTGCCAGTTTGCTGAGAATGATGGTTTCCAGATTCATCCATGTCCCTACAAAGGACATAAACTCATTGTTTTTTATGGGTGCATAGTATTTCATGGTGTATATGTGTCACATTTTCTTTGTCCAATCTATCATCGATGGTCATTTAGGTTGGTTCCAGGTCTTTGCTATTGTAAACAGTGCCATAATGAACATACATGTGTATGTGTCTTTATAATAGAATGATTTGTAATCCTGTGGGTATACAACCAGTAATGGGATTGCTAGGTCAAAAAATATTTCTATGTCTAGATCCTTGAGAAATTGCCACACTGTCTTCCACAATAGTGGAACTCATTTGCATTCCCACCAACAGTGTAAAAGCATTCCTATTTCTCCATATCCTCTCCAACATCTGTTGTCTCCAGATTTTTTAATGATCGCCATTCTAACTGGTATGAGAAGGTATCTCAATGTGGTTTTGATTTGCATTTCTCTAATGACCAGTGATGATAAGTTTTTTTTTATATGTTTGTTGGCTGCATAAATGTCTTCTTTTGAAAAGTGTCTGTTCATATCCTTTGCCAAATTTTTGATGGAGTTGTTTATTTTTTTCTTGTAAATCTGTTTTAGTTCTTTGTAGATTCTGGATATTAGCCCTTTGTCATCTGGGTAGCTTGCAAAAATTTTTTCTCATTCTGTTGGTTGCTGGTTCACTCTAATGATTGTTTCTTTTGCTGTGCAGAAGCTCTGGAGTTTAATTAGACCCCATTTGACTATTTTAGCTTTTGTTGCCATTGCTTTTGGTGTTTTAGTCATGAAGTCCTTGCCTATGCCTATGACCTGAATGGTATTGCCTAGGTTTTCTTCTAGGGTTTTCATGGTGTTAGGTCTTATGTTTAAATCTTTAATCCATCTGGAGTTAATTTTAGTGTAAAGTGTAAGGAAGGGGTCCATTTTCAGCTTTCTGCACATGATTAGCCAATTTTCCCAACTTCATTTATTAAACAGGGAATCCTTTCCCCATTGCTTGTTTTTGTCAGGTTTGTCAAAGAT
>CAUYLG010062527.1:0-17372 GCA_963573385.1 Cacajao melanocephalus | reverse complement strand
AAAAAACAAAAAAAAAAAAAACAAAAAAAGAGAAAGAGTGGTAAAGTAAGGATGTGGGACAGAAGAATGGTGGACTTAGAACATCAGGGGTTTGGAAGCAGTGATTTGGTGACACTGATGCTTATTTTCAGCTGGCAGTATTATTGATCATGTCCTCTCTGCTCAGCCAGTCTCCCCCTGGGAACACAAATGCTTTCTGCTTCCCTATGCACTATACTCTGGGGTCTTGAGAGGAGTGGAAACTGCATTTATCATGTAAGATACACTCAGTGTCACTACCTTTTTTTTTTGAGACAGAGTCTTGCTCTGTCACCCAGGAGTACAGGAGGGCAGTGGTGTGATCTTGGCTCACCATGACATTGGCCTCCTGGGCTCAAACAATCCTCTTGCCTCAACCTCCCAAGTAGCTGGGACTATAGGCATACAGCACCATGCCTGGTTAATTTTTATATTTTTAGTAGAGATGGGGTTTGATCATATTGGCCAGGCTGGTCTCAAATTCCTGGTCTCAAGCGATCCACTGGCCTCAGCCTCCCAAAATGCTGGGATTACAGGTGTGAGTCACCGCACTGAGCTGATACTTTTCAATGTATTTGTGCACATTACCTCCCTCATTTTACCCTATGCTAGAGCAGCTAGTACTCACCCCTGCGTTTCTGATGAATCTGAGGTTCAGAGACTGACTTGTCCAAAATCACAGAGCATGTGAGTGGCCACAGCTAACCTGAAGCCCCCTGTTCCCCCGACTCTGCTTCCTCATGTGGTGCAACCATGGAATTTCTAGGGTGCTGGACAGAGACCTTCAGTGTATTTTGGCAGTGTCATTCAGGATTAGAAGGAGCTGTGTGGAGTGATCCAAATGCTCGGAGAAACTGGCGCTTCTGCATGAAGACAGCAAGAAAATGGGATTGGCTGCAGAAGAATTTTGCTAATTTTATGTCTTGAGACAAAAGGAAATATAAGCCATACATAGACTCTACTTTCAAGAGAAGCAGTCATTCCAAACTGCTCCTTGCCAGCATCAGTATACTTCAGCACTCTCAGCTTCATTGACCTGTGCAAATGCAAATACAGGTCCTCAACATGGCTGCATAGCTGCCTACCGTCTCCTCCAAGCATCACAGGACAGACTGAGCTCAGACCAAGCCAAAGGCAATATGAAATACTGGGCATGCTCTCACTCCATTTCTATACTCTCCTGTGCGCATGTCTGTTGTAGCTAACTGGTACCGCCTGCATGCCATGCAGCTCCTTGTGTCTGAGCCTTTGCCTCTGCCTCCCCTCCCTCTCACTCGAACAGTCATCTTCTCTTTGCCAAATGTAGCCTTTGAGGCTTAGTTCAAATGTTCCCTCTCCAAAAACATTTTCTCTGATTCCCTATCACTGAAAGTTGAAAGTGATCCTTCCCTTCTCTGACACCACTAGTTTGATAGAGGGTCTAAAGGTGAAAACCAAATGTCTCTCCATTCTGAGAGCCACCAGTAAGTCCCCAGAAGCTGGAGTCTGCCAAGCTCCCCTTGCCTTATAGGGGGAGTGAGAACTGGTTCCATGATTCCCAATTCAAGCTCTGAGGGTTGACAAAGGAGGGGGTGAGCTAGACTGGTTTTGGGGAGAGGGTTATTCACTCTCTTTCTTGAAGCCAAGGAATGGGATGGAGACCTAAGAGAATCATAAGGGAAAAACCAGAGGTGTTTGCAAGAAGGGAGTTATGCTCCCAGGTGCTTGTTTGCTTGGCCCTTGGGCTTGTTGATCTGCCCTCGAGATGTGGAGAAAAGTATGGGAAGGAGATAATGGGGAAGGGATGTACTGCCTGGCAGAGAGGGCCCAGAACTGCTGGCTTGAGTTCTCGGCTCCTGAGGGCGTGCAGGATGGATCCATGCAATCTCGCTGTGCTGAGAGGAGACACTTGCCCTTTCCCTCTTTCCCTTCCTGCACCAATACATCCTGGAGGGCTGGCTCTAGAGAATGGAGGAGATGATGGGTAAAGAGATCAAGCCTAAGCTAGAGTCACAGACAGACCCAGTCTGCATGGGTAGACAGGGAGGTGATGAGACTTGAAGCTTCAGGATGCGAAGGACTGCGTCTTAAATCAGAAATAATCAAGGGTTGCTAGAACGCTAAGGAAGGTAGCAAAGATGTGATTAAGGAACCCTCTATTTGAGAAAAAGAAAAGGGATTGGTCAGTCTGGATTAGTTGGGGCAGGTTAGGAGAAAAATCATGTTTTTATCCCCCAAGTAGTTGAGACTATTCAATTAACTCTTTAGGTTTTTTTTTTTTTTGAGATGGAGTCTCACTCTGTCGCCCAGGCTGGAGTGCAGTGGTGTGATCTCAGCTCACTGTAACCTCCACCTCCTGGGTTCAAGCAATTCTCCTGCCTCAGCCTCCTGACCTCAGGAGGCTCACCTTGGCCTCCCAGCTAGAATTATGTTTGCATCTGCCTATCTTTTAAAAAAAATTGTCATGAAACATAACATAGGTTGGGCGAGGTGGCTCATGCCTATAAGCCAAACACTTTGGGAGGCCGAGGTGGGCGGATCACTTGGGGTCAGGAGTTCAAGACCAGCCTGGCCAACATGGTAAAACCCTGTCTGTACTAAAAATACAAAAATTAGCCAGGCGTGGTGGTGCATGCCTGTAATCCCAGATACTCTAGAGGCTGAGGCACAATAGTCTCTTGAACCTGGGAGGCAGAAGTTGCAGTGAGACGAGATTGCGCCACTGCACCCCCAGCCTGGGCATCTAAAAATCAACAATGACAACAACAAAAAACAAAACATGTAACATAAAATTTACAGTCTTAAACATTTCTCTTTTTTTTTTGAGATGGATTTTCACTCTTGTTGCTCAGGCTGGAGTGCAATGGCGTGATCTTGGCTCACTGCAACCTCTGCCTCCCGGGTTCAAGCGATTTTCCTGCCTCAGCCTCCTGAGTAGCTGGGATTACAGGTATGTGCTACCACATCTGGCTAATTTTGTATTTTTAGTAGAGATGGGGTTTCTCCATGTTGGTCAGGCTGGTCTCAAACTCCCGATCTCAGGTGATCTACCTACTTCAGCCTCCCAAAGTGCTGGGATTACAGGCGTGAGTCACCACACCTGGCTAATTTTTTTTTAATTTTAGCATAGATGGGGTTTTGCCATGTTGGCCAGGCTGGTCTTGAACTACTAGCCTCAAGTGATCTGCCTACCTCAGTCTCCCAAATTGCTGGGATTACAGACATTAGTCAGCACACCTGGCCAGAATTTCTTTTTTAAGGCTGAATAATATTCCATTGTATGTGTACACCACATTTTGTTTATCTACTCATCTGCTGATGGACATTGGGGTTGCTTCTACTTCTTGGCTATTGTGAATAGTGCACTATAAACATGAGTGTGCAAATATTTCTTTTAGATCCTGCTTTCAATTCTTTTGAGTATATGCTTATAAGTGGAATTGATAATTCTATTTTTAATTTTTTGAGGAACCTGCATACTGTTTTCCATGGTGGTTGAACCATTTTACATTTCCACCAAGAGTGCACAGGGTTCTTATTTCTCTGTATTTTCACCAACACTTGTGATTTACTGTTTCTTTTGCTTTTTTTTGGATAGTAGCCATCCTAACGGGTATAAGGTGATATCTCATTGTGGTTTTGATTTTCATTTCCCTAATGATTAGTGACGTGCAGCATCTTCTCCTGTGCTTGTGGATCATCTGTATGTCCTTTTTGGAGAAATGTCTATTCAAGTCCTTTGCCCTTCATTGAGTTATTTGTGTTTCTTTGTTGTTGTTGAGTTGTAGAAATTCTTTATATGTTCTGGATATGAGCCCCTGATCAGGTTTATAATTTGTAAATATTATCTCCCATTCCTTAGGTTGTCTTTTCACTCTATTGATTATGTTCTTTGATGAGGTTCATCTCTTTTATCATTCTGAAGTTTTGTGGGGGCAAGATTGTATTTCAGGGGGCTTCTCAGTAAAGGCTTGTGGAATAAAGCAAGGAACATACACTGACAATGATCAGGCAAGCATCTTTTTGAGGAGGTGGAACTTAAATTGATGGGCAAGGGTGGGCCCCAAGTATAAATGCAGACTAGGGCTGGGTGTGTTGGGTCATGCCTGTAATTTCAGCACTTTGAGAGGCTGAGGCCAGTGGATCACTTGAGCCCAGAGGTTCAAGACCAGCCTGGACAACATAGTGAAACCCTGTTTCTACAAAAAATACAAAAATTAGCAAGTCATGGGGGCATGTGCCTTGTAGTCCCAGCTACTCATGGGTGCTGAGGCGAGAGGATCACTTGAGCTGAGGAGGTTGAGGTTGCAGTGAGCCGTGTCCCAGCCACTGCACTCTGTCCTGGAGGACAGAGAGAGAGAGAGAGACCCTGTCTCCAAAAAGCAAAAGGCTGGGCATGGTGGCTCATGCCTGTAATCCCAGCACTTTGGGAGGCCCAGGTTGGCTGATCACTTGAGCTCAGGAGTTCGAGACCAGCCTGGCCAACATGGTGAAACCCCATCTCTACTAAAAATACAAAAATTAGCCAGACCTGGTGGCATGTGCCTATAATCCCAGCTACTCGAGAGGCTGAGGCAGGAGAATTGCTTGAACCCTGGAGGCGGAGGTTGTAGTGAGCCGAGATGGTGCCATTGCACTCCAGCCTGGGTGACAGAGTGAGACTCTGTCTCAAAAAAAAAAAAAAAAAAAGGGAAGGAGGGAAAGAGGGAAGGAGGGAAGGAAAGAAGAAGGATAAAGAAAGAAATGCAGACTAGGAGTTTGCCTGTGGCTCCCTTTCCCCTCCTGCTGTCTCCTCTGACAGTGCCTCTTTGTCCAGGCACTAGGTCCTCTAAGCAGGTCTGTCACATACAGGCTATCCTGTCCCCTGGGCCCCAGTTCTGCCCACTTTGACAAGTGGATCTCAAGCGCTATGGAGCTGGGTGTGGTGCTGGGGGTTACCAGGGAGAGTGAGGCAGAGCTCTACCCTCAACATGTGCCCCTCTGCAGGGAAGAGGAGAACCGTGGGAGTTTCATTTACTTTAATGTGATGAGTGCGCCCTCGAGGAGTAGCTATCCACAGTGGAAAAAAGGCAAAGAGGGGTTCCTGACCTGGACCAAAGGAGGAGTGAGGCTTCCTGGAGGAGGAGTGAGGCTTCCTGGAGGAGGCCATCCTGAGGTCATTTGGCACCGAGCCTGGTGGGCCCTCAGGGTGGCCTGTGCTCCTCCACTCTCAGGCCCAGTTCACACCACCTGGAGTCGCCAGAAGAGGGCGCATCACTGCAGATTGTGTCATAGTTCCTCCATTAGCATGTTACTAAAGGTGCAAAAATAAACCGAGCAGGAGGATCGCTTGAGGCCAGGAGTTCAAGGACAGCCTGGGCAACATGTGAGACTCCCATATTTACCAAAAAAAAAAAAAAAAAAAAAAAAAATGGCTGGATGTGACGGTGCACACCAGTAGTCTTAGCTAGTTGGGAGGCAGGAGGATTGCTTGAGGCCAGGAATTTGAGGCTGCAGTGAGCCATGATCATGCCACTGCCCTCCAACCTGGGCGATAAAGCAAGACCCTATCTTAAAAAGAAAAAGAAAAAGAAAGGTGCAAAAAACTAAGGGGAGCAATATATATGACTGATCAATTTATTCTAAAAATTAAATGCTAAAATAACAGATTTATTGCATTTAATAATATTGTGCTTCATATGTGCCAGTCACTGTTCTAGGCACTTTACACACCTGTAACTTAATTATTCCCCACAACAACTCTATGAAATAGGTTTCCTTTCTAGCCATTTTCCTTTTGTAAAATAGGGAAACTGAGGCACAGGGAGGCTAAGGAACAGGCCCAAGGCCAGAGAGTAAGAAGTGACAGAGCTGGAATTAGAAGTTGGCAGCCTGTGCTCTTGGCCTCTGATGCTGTGATTTTTACATGCGAAGAAAGCTTTTCTGCTTCAATCAACTTGATCAGACTGTTTGTTATAAGGCCATTGCCTTTAAGGCTGTCATTCTTTTTTTTCCTCAAAAATTATTTTCTATAGTCCATTTAGTATCAACGCTCTCCTAAAATGTAAACTGTGAGAAAGAGTAATCATCTAGTTGGGTAATGGAGTCTTCAATGATTCATCCTTCATTATGATTTCTTTAATATTGTTGGTTTTACGTCCACCTGATGTCAGCCATTTTTTGTACAGTTCCTCAGCGTGTAGTAGAGAATCTGCTTTTAAAGCATCTTTCCGATCTGATTCATCACTCTGTGGTCCAGATGGAGCCGAATTTGGAGACTGTCATTAGGATATCCATCCGACCAGCTCCATCTTCCACCCAATCACAGTGGCGGCGGCGGGCGCCCCGGTTTGCACCGCAGCCGGCGGGCAGACCCTGAGCCGAGGTGGACCCACTTGCACCGAGCCGGCTGGGCCGCCGCTGCCGTCGTCCTAAGGCGGTCATTTCTTACTTGCCCCTTCTGAAAAATTCACTGTTGACTTAGGTATTCCACGTAGGACTTAGTGACCCAGAGCCCTGGGACATTAGGGGCATTAGTCACCGCGAGCTTCTGTTGCTGATTCCTGGGAATCTCACTTAAAGGCACAATTTTTAAAAAGCACTAACAACTCGAAATAAAATTAGAAATAAATAAATATACCACAGACATAAGGGGGAAACTCTAACAGAAAAAACAAAAACAAAAACAAAAACATAACCACGATACTCAATTAAATAAACGCTAATAGAGATAATCAGAACCATAATAATACAATGAACTATAATAAAATTAACCATGAAATTAAATAAAATCACACTCAAAATTAATACTTCCTGAATATCAGTTAATATCACAGTTCAGTTTTCTCTGATTATTTCAAAATTCTCTTTTCACCCTTGGATTTGGTCACAGGTCTCTTAAGTCTTTTCTAATCCATAAAAGAATGTTTTCCTTTCAATTTTTGCACATTTTATTTGTTGAAGAAACTGGGCCATTTGTCCAGTAGAATAAGTAGGAAGACTGACAAATGTGGTTTAAGATTTCTCTGTGGTTCTCTTTTTCCCTAGGCTATATCCCTGCTAGAGAGATGTTCAGGCAAAGTGCTGCATTTTAAAGTCACTTAAAATAATTCTCCCTGTGATTACAAAATCAACTTGCTATATTATAACAATCATTTGGCTAAGTTTGTTTTTGTTTGAAGGGGGTTGCCTTTTCTAAGTATAATTTTGTTTTTCAATACTCTTACATATTTACATGCTGAAAGTAAAAATTATAAAAGAGATATAAGCAGAGAATTTAGCCTCTATGTCTGCCCCTTCCCCACTTAGCTGTCACAACTCTCTTTCTCATCTCATCTTAGAGATAATATTTTTTAATTAGTTTTTTTTTCTTTTCTTTTCTTTGAGACAGAGTCTTGCTCTGTTGCCCATGCTGGAGCGCAGTGGCGCGATCTCAGCTCACTGCAACCTCTACCTCCTGGGTTCAAGTGATTCTCCTGCCTCAGCCTCCTGAGTAGTTGGGACTACAGTTGCCTGCCACCATACCTGGCTAATTTTTGTGGTTTTTAGTAGAGACGGGGTTTCACCATGTTGGCCAGACTGCTCTCAAACACCTGACCTCAGGTGATCTGCCTGCCTCAGCCTCCCAAAGTGCTGGGATTACAGGCATGGCCACCACGCCAGGCCCCTCCTCCCTTTCTAACAAAGAAAGCTAGCATACTGTATTTACTCTTCTGACCTTGTACTTCTTACTACTATACTCTGGAGGCCATCTATCCTCCTTCCTTTTATTTTAGTATGCCCAGCAGTTCACCCTGTGCGTACTCCATAATTCAACCAGTCACCTACTGATGGACATTTGGGTTGTTTTCAGTCTTTTCTATTACAGATAGAGCTGCAATGAATAACTGGAGCATATGCCACTTCGCATTTCTGCTGGTTATGTTTGCAATAGACTCCTAGAACTGCGGTTGCTGGGTCAAAGGACAAGAGCACATGTAATTTTGCTAGACATTACAAAACCCTTCTTCAAAGAGATAGTATGAATTTGAATTCCCATCAGCAATAGGGGAGAATGTTTCCCCAGAGCCTCACCAATAGACTATATATTCCAACTTTCGGACTTTTGCCTATCTGAAAGATAAGAAATGGTACCGTGTTTATACAGTGTTTTAAGTTTGCAATTCTGTTAATAGGAAAACAATAGTAAACATATTTTCATTAGTTTCATTTGCTTTACTTTTTCTGTCATTTGTCTGTTCATATTTTTCCCATTTTTCTTTTTTTTCTGAGATGGAGTTTTACTTTTGTTGCCCAGGCTGGAGTGCAATGGCATGATCTTGGCTCACCATAATCTCTGCCTCCCAAGTTCAATCGATTCTCCTACCTCAGTTTCCCAAGTAGCTGAGATTACAGGCATGCACTACCATGCCCGGCTACTTTTGTATTTTTAGTATAGACAGAGTTTCTCCATGTTGGTCAGGCTGGTCTTGAACTCCCGACCTCAGGTGATACACCTGCCTTGGCCTCTCAAAGTGCTGGGATTGTAGGCATGAGCCACCGCGCCTGGCCTATTTTGCCCATTTTTCTATCAGGTTATCAGGCTTTTTCTTCTGAGAAGTTCTTTAGTTGTTAAGGATATTAACAATTCATTAACCTTAACTGTTAACTAACCTTAACTGTCTGTGATACAGTTTGCAATTACTTTTCCCAGGTTTTCATTTGCCTTTTGATTTTATTTGGATATTTTGCTTAGAATGTTTTTTATAGTGCTACAGAACCAAATTTGTTAACATTTTATTACTTTTATGAGTTAGGGATTTTATGAGTTATAATAAGAAAAGATTTTGTCTTTCCTACGTTATAAAGTATTCCACTCAGTTTTTTTCTTTGCATTATTTGTTTCTTTGCATGGTTTCATTTTTACATTTAGATGGTTTTCTTTGCATTATTTGTTTCTTTGCATGGTTTCATTTTTACATTTAGATTCTGATCCATTTGGTGTTTAATCTGAAAACTTTTACCCTGGTGCCTAATGTGAGGAATGGATCTAGTTTGATGTTTTCCATGGCTATTAAATTGTATGTGAATGACATCTTAATGAAGCTGTTTACACACACACACACACACACACACACACACACACACACAGAGAGAGAGAGAGAGAGAGAAGGATATATCCTAACACTTAGGCACTGGTTGACGCTGGATGGTGGCATTATGAATGCTTTCCATTTTCTGTTTTATTTCTTTTCTCTATGTTAACAGATATACCCTGTGAAGGCTGGGACATTTATTTCTGAGAGGATATAATGTAGGCCCACTAAAATCATTTTTTAAAGAAGTTTGTGCATAATTCATACTTGGGCAGTCCAGCCATCAGAATGTCTGCTGTGCTTATGGGACTGGGTGTGCTCTGTGCTGGGGGAAATATAAAAAAAAGTGAAATCATCTGTACAGATATGGCTGAAAAGTCAAGGCAACTAATGGTGAGAGCTGAGGTCTCAGAGAAGGCCAAATGAGCAGTGCAGACAGGTGAAAAATTCACAGGGAAGAGAGATCTTCCTGGGCTGGGTGGCCTGGGAGGTTTTAGGGAGGAAGTATCTTCCAGTTAGTCCTTGAAGGATGAATAGGATTTAGATGCTTGGGGAAAACAGAGGTGCCTGAATGTGAAGACAGCATTGTAGGAGAGGTGAATGGGAACACCTGAGGGTGTCTGGGACACCAGGTAGGCAAGGTGGTCAAAGAGGATATCCCTTGAGCAACTGACACTGTTCACCCAGACTGGGGAGCAAAGCTCTCTGCTCCTCCTAGGAGATGAGGTTGCCTGCAGTTGCTGGGGGCAGGGAGCCTCTCAGAGGAGCCAGTTACACACAGAACCCCTCCTCAGGGAGCTGATTTCTGGTGGTGAACTGCTTGCAGATGGGGACACCTGTGGATGCTGAAGTCCACGAGACTATCAAGGTTTGGATTTGCTTTTGTTGCTAATCATTACACTCTTGGCTGGCACCCATGGTCTGAGGACCCCTGACACTGTGGCAGGACACACCAGACCCCCAGAGATGGGAACATACAACTATCTCCCTCCTGACAGGGCCCACGGGGTGCAAACCCCTACACTTGGGTGGACTTCTGCTGAGAATGTTTCCTGGGCTAGGCGTAGTGGCTCACACGTGTTAATCCCTGCACTTTGGGAGGTCAAGGCAGGTGCATCATGTGGGGTCAGGAGTTAGAGACCAGCTGTGGCCAACATAATGAAACCCCATCTCTACTAAAAATACAAAAATTAGCCTGGCATGGTAGCATGTGCTTGTAGTCCCAGCTACTTAGGAGGCTGAGGCTGGAGAATTGCTTGAACCTGGGAGGCAGAGGTTGCAGTGAGCTAAGATTGCACCACTGCACTCCAGCCTGGATGGCAGCGAGACTCTCTCAAAAAAAAAAAAAAAAAAAGAAAAGGTCTTCTGGGCACAAATCTTCTGTTTCCTCCTTCTCCCAGCAGTCTGAATAAGCAACAACATTTATCTTGGGAAAGGGTGTCCGGGGAAAGGGGTAGGCAAGTCTAACAGCCAAAACCAGCCGCCTGACACCTGCTGTACACTGCAGCTTCATTCCTTTGAGTAGTAAAGTTTAAAAAAAGGCCTCACATTTTCAGTTAGTCTTTGGATTGCGTGTGTGTGTTTGGTGGGGTTGGGAGGCTTTGGCAACTCTCCCTCTCCTGTGACTTCCCAGAACCACGTGCACGTCCACATCTATGCCTTTTCCTCTGGGCTGCCCCTGGATGGCAGAGGCCCTCCTTCCCTTTGCATTCTTCCACTTCAGGGCAGGGTCATGCTCCCAAATCATCTCACAAAGGGAGTTCTTTAACTTCCTGAGACAGTCCAATTTTTGTTTTGAACAGCCCCCACTTGCATCTAACCTAAAGCTCGTATGTTGCAGAAATAGAGAATGCCCGAATATCACCTTTTCCTCCTTAATTACAGATCCTGCTGGTGTTCCCCTTTAGAGGGCTACATGGTGGGATGGACAGAGCATGGGCTCTGAAGTCAGATGGAACCCTGGCTCTGTCACTACCTGCTGGATGACCTTGGGCAAGTGACTTAGTTCTAAGCCTATTTTTGCACCTTCACATGGTTGTAGTGAGGATGAAACAGCACAGGCAATGTGTTTGGCTTGTGGGCTGAAGGCTACAAAAATCAGCTTCTTTGATATGTTCCAAAGCCTTTCTTGGTGTAACCCTCAGCCTTCGGGGTTTGAGGACCCTAACATTACCTATCCTGCTTCCCAAGACTATCATCAGTCCCCCTCTTTGAGCACATCACTGTCCAGGAAGGCCCTGAGCTCACACAGAAGCCTCTTTTGAGCCTGCACAATGGAAATGTTCCTTTCCAGGCGAGGTTTCTATAGCAAGAGCTGTCTGAGGACGATGCAGGCTGCCCCAGGGAAAGCATTTCCCCTAGATACTGCCTGCAGAACAGGGTCGGACAGATGCGACTGTGTTTACACGGTCTTGTCCTCAGTTACCTGACACCAGTCTCCATGGGAATTAGCACGAGGCATCTTGAATTTCAGGGTACATATTTCTGTCTGAGCTTGAGCTGTTCATCTTCCCCTCCATGGACCTGCACCACATCCTCCCAGAAATAAGTGACCCAGCCTCCTTGTGGAATGACCTACACAGAAAGCATGCCTTCCTGGGTACGGGAAGGGAACTGGGGCAGTGCGTAAGGGACAGGAGAGGCTCTTGTGAATTAAACAGGGCACACAGGACTGGTCAGGAGCCAAGTCATTAATGATGCTGCTGATTTCCCTTTGGAGCAGTCAGGACCTGTTTTGCTTTCACCTTTAGTCCTTTCTTTTGCATCTTGTAACCCCTTTGATAATCGAGATGGTAGTACCTGAAAGCAGGTGCCCTGATACTGCCCAAAACCTTATTTCAGTATCTCCCTCCTTCTTTTGTCCTTGGAAAGCCACCTAAGACCCACTTTTTTTTTTTTTCCAAGACGGAGTTCCACTCTGTAGCTCAGGGTGGAGTGCAATGGTGCATCTCAGTTCACCGCAACCTCCGCTTCCTCGGTTCAAGCGATTCTCCTGCCTCAGCCTCCCAAGTAGCTAGGATTACAGGTGTGAGCCACCACACCCAGCTATTTTTTGTATTTTTAGTAGAGGCAGAGTTTCACCATGTTGGCCAGGCTGGTCTCAAACTCCTGACCTCAGGTGATCCACCCACCTCGGCCTCCCAGAGTGCTGGGATTACAGGTGTAAGACACTGTGCCCAGCTCTAAGACCCAAATCTTCAAGCTGCTTCCCTGTCTCATTTTTTTTCCCCTGAGGCTGATTTTAGCCATGGTTCTACCTGTAGTGCTTTGCTTCTCACTGTCTCAGTCCAAAGTGTTGACAAGTAATTTAATTATGCTTCTAAGTTCAATGAGAGAACACCAGAAGTTACTCCGGGTTCCCTGTTTAGTTCCCTGTGTAGGTCTAGACACATCATCACTAACTTCGTGAATCTGATGCTGGAAATTTCTCTCAAAACAGGAGATGGTTTTGGAACAATGGGTCATTCAAATGCCCTCATGTTATACTGGATGCCAGAGTTCTCTATAAATTAAAAACAAAATTAGAAGATGACCATCATGCTCACAAACGATAAACTGAACACGGTGCACTGGTGATCAGGACCAGTACTGTCATTGAGTATGATGTCCTAGATTATCTCATGCCTATTTAGTGATATTTTATGCTTCCTTTTAGCCCCTATTACAATTAGCCATTGAGGAAAAGTGTCTTTCAATTTGAGTTTTTAATGATAATCTGTAGCTTTTGATAATTCATAGTTTCTTTCTCCAAAATGTAGAGTAAGTAGTCTTCAAAGTATGGTCCTGGAACCAACAGCATAAGTATCACCTGGGAAGTTGGTAGAAAGGCAGACTCTCAGGCCCCACCCCAGACCTGCTGAATTAGGAGCCCTGGACGTGGGGCCCAGCAGTCTGCGTAAGAATAAACCCTCCAGGTGGTTGTGATGCACACTTAAGTTTGAGAACCACCGATGTAGATAATTAACCAATTACTGGTCAATTAACCCGCTTTAGCTGTGAGCACTGGCCTCCCTCTTTTTAAAAGGTGTCCCAGGGAAAATTAAATTCTTGTTAATCTCAGCTCTTTTTCTAATCAATTTGCCTTGTTTTTGCCTGGAGTAGCAAGGTAAGGTGGGAGAGGCAACCAGACTTAGTAAGAGCAAGAGATGCAGAAATAACCCTTGGAAGGAACCTGTTTGGCCCCGCTGCAAACAGATGATGCACCTGGGATTAAGTCCCCGCTGAGTTTAAATGAAGCCAGAGGGAGGCATAGACATCCGTGAAGCTGCTGGGCCCGCCACCCCAGGAACAGGTTCCTTTCCTGCTCCACCTCTCCTCATTCACCAATGGGATAAGACGAAGTGTATAAACTCTTTTATTGGTATGCAGTCTTTAAAGTACATCAGAAGGGCTGGGTGCAGTGGCTCATGCTTGTAATCTCAGCATTTTGGGAGGCCAATGTGGGTTGATCACTTGAGGGCAGGAGTTTGAGAATAGCCTGGCCAACATAGTGAAACGCTGTCTCTACTAAAAATACAAAAATTAGCTAGGCATGGTGGTGCACACTTGTCATCCCAGCTACTTGGGAGGCTGAGGCAGGAGAATTGCTTGAACTCCAGAGGCAGAGGTTACAGGGAGCTGAGATTGCACTAGTGCACTACACTCTGGGTGACAGAGCAAGACTCTGTCTCAATAAAATAAATAAAATACATCAGAAACAGGACTTATCATCACTGCAAGGGTCTACAAGGTGACACCTTTTCCCTTGACTAAGAGGTGATCAATTAGAAAGAAAAAGTTTGAGTTCTGCCCGAAGGTGTTTGGAATCATAATGGTTCCCATTGACTGTGTGCTTCTTGCTAGCTGTAGCTGTGTGGCCACACCAGCTGATGGAGCCTGGGAAACACTAACAACCTCAGTACATTTGCTAGTCATGGCACTTTGAGAGCTGTCCTATAATCAGCATATTTGTAGATGGGGAGACTGAGGCTCAAATAGGTTGAGCCAACTGCCTGTTGGAAAGAGGCAGAACGGGTACTTAAATAAAGCAGCCTCAAAAACCTTCACCTGGGTGCTAACCCATCAAGCTGGGCTCCCTCCCATGGGTCCAAGGAGCCAGAATCATCCTTCTTTAGTTTCCCAGGAAATCTCAGCTTCTCTGGTCCCTTCTTTCCCCATTTATCTTTTCTCTGCTCCTGTGATACATAACCTCCCTCTTCTCCGTCCGTTTAGTGACAGTCTTCACTCCATCTTGACTGAATGCTTTGTCTTCAGATGTCTCTATGGGCTGCTGTGTGCCTCATCATCCATCATAACCCTAAAAAATAATCAGAGACAGAAATTTTTATTTAAAAACATGTTTATCCCCTTGCTTAAAACACAATAGATTCTGAATAATACTTATTAACTGAAGGAAGGACCAGCAAGTGGGTCCCTCTTAAATGTTGATGGTGTTGGGCTGAGGTGGATTTATCAGTTAAATCAGTGGTTCTGGAGTCCTAGAGCAATACTTTTCAAGTGAGTTAGGATGAGTGGGCCACATCTTCCAAGGGGCTGCATCAGAATCTGAGCCTGCCCTTTGCCACTATTCTCTCCTGCTTTGATTCTGAATCCCCTGGAGTAGGGGCCAGGAATTGGGTCTTTTTTTTTTCAGACAAGGTCTTTTGCTCTGTCACCCAGGCTGGAGTACGGCAGTGCAATCACAGCTCACTGCAGCCTTGATCTCTCAGGCTCAAGCAATCCTCTCACCTCAGCCTTCTGAGTAGCTGGGACCACAGGTATGCACCACCATGCCTTGATAATTTTAAAAACTTTTTTTGTAGAGATGGAGTCTCACTGTGTTGCCCAGGCTGGTTTCAAACTCCTGAGCTCAAGTGGTCCTCCTGCTTCGACCTCCCAATGTGCTGGGATTACAGGTGTGAGCAACCGCATGTGACCTGAACGTTGATCTTTTTAAGAGGTCTCCAGTAATACTTAAAATTAGGCCAGTTTGGGAAACACTGAACTTGAAGGAATAAACCACTGGTCCTTCCATTTCCTTGCACTTCCACATCACCCATCTCAGAAGCCCCCTCTGGACATCCTGAGGCCGGGGGTCCCAGGAGCAAGATTTGAGAACACTGCTCTAGAGCAGATGTCAAACTCAAACGCTTGTTCAAGCACAGACTGTGGGCCCCGCTTCCAGAGTTTCTGATTTGGTTGGTCTGGGGTGAGGTTGGGAAATTTGCATTTCTAGTGAGTCCCTAGATGCTGCTGATGCTGCTGGTCCACTCTTTGAGAAATCTCCTGTGCTAGATTGTTCTGTTGTGTTAAAGAGTAGATTTGCCTTCACCCAGACCAGAGACTTTTCTTCATGTCAAGTTTAGATGTATATAATTGCAATAACTGACAAGCCAGGCCTTCCTTATAAACCACCAGCTTCCTTATTACAGAGCTCTGCTCTTGCAATATGTAGTAATATTCTATTTATTGTTAGAAGTAGGTATTAGGAAACTTAGCTGCTAGGATTCTACTTAAAACCCAGAGGCAAACTTCATGAACATCTACAGAGAAGTCATTTCCCTTTATATGGCCTGATTTTTCCTTCATTTGCCAAATACAACATCTTGAGAAGATGAAATGAGAGAATAAATTAGAGCACATTTATCTTCTGTTAATTGATCATAGAGTACAAAGAAAATATTAGGGAAAAAAAAAGCCAAGCATGGTGGCTCACACCTGTAATCCCAGCACTTTGGAAGGGTAAGACAAAAGGATTGTTTGAGACCAGAAGTTTGCGACCAGCCTGGGCAACAAAGCAAGATTCCCATCTCTACAAAAAAAGCTAGCCAAGTGTGGTGGTTGGTTGCACTCAGTAGCTACTGAGGAGACTGAGGCAGGAGGATCTCCTGAGCCCAGGTATTTGAGCTGCAGTGCCACAAATAAAATTGTGTACACTGTACAACAATTGGGCAACAGAGCAAGACCCTGTCTAAATAAATAAATAAATAAAATTCAAACACATTCAGAAAAACTTTAAAGCTCAAGGCACAAATATTAGCCATTACCCTCAGCTTCTCACTGGGGAGATGAGGAATGTGGTGCCTGGGTCCTGGTTTGTTATTAACTTTAGGAGTGATGTGGAGCCAGTGGTCAGGCTTCCCTTTCTTCATCTCTAAAAGGCAGGGATTAGCCTGGACTGTCTCAAACATGAATCACAGCTGGGAGATCATGAGATTTCAACCTTGACCCAGCACCCGAGATTGGCTTCATTTTTACGTTGGTTTATATAGAGATCTGTTTCTACTCTTCAGATTGTAATCTAGTTTTGGGGCATCAAATATTCCATTTAAAACATCTAGGATGCTTGGAGCAAGTGGACAGAAAAAGTGTGAGTGTCATTTAACACAAAACAAGGTCAGATGGGAACAGAAAGCAGGAGAAACATGGGCCGTGGTGTTCTGCAGAGTGGCCTGACTTATCAATGTGTTCTCTTCAAAGCCTTTCAGAGAAGAGGAGATCACTGTGTCTTGTGAAATCAAATCTGTAACCGGAGAAAAGATGAAATTGCTTAACTAGCCCAACTCATGTCAGTTTTTATTTGGGAAGAGAAGAAACATCTCTTTGAATAAGAGAAATATGGCAGTCCTTATCTGTCTAGCAACTGTACTGTCTGTATAAAAAAAGGTACCCCATGATTCTACCATTATTTTAAAAAATTTATAAATAAATATAGTATACATGTATTAGAGGAAAGTGTCCAAACTTACTTTATTAATGGTCTGGTATGATCACGGTAGTTTGGAGACCACTGCCTAAGTGATGAAATTTTAGGGGCCCCTGTTTTGTCCTTTGCGTATTTCCTTTTTAAAAAACTTAAGACATAACACCTGTAATCCCAGCACTTTGGGAGGCTGAGTTGGGCGGATCATGAGGTCAGGAGATCGAGACCATCCTGGCCAACATGGTGAAACCCTGTCTCTACTGAAAAATACAAAAATTAGCTGGGCATGGTGGCGCCCCCTGTGGTCCCAGCTACTTGGGAGGCTGAGGCAGGAGAATTTCTTGAACCCAGGAGGCGGAGGTTGCAGTGAGCCGAGATCACGCCACTGCACTTCAGCCTGGCACCTGGCAACTGAGAGAGACTCTATCTCAAACACACACACACACACACACACACAAACAACAACTTAAGAAATAGACATTTTTTTTATTGCATTTTAGGTTTTGGGGTACATGTGAAGAACATGCAAGATTGTTGCATAGGTACACACATGGCAGTGTGATTTGCTGCCTTCCTCCCCATCACCTATATCTGGCATTTTTCCCCATGCTATCTCTCCCCAACTCCCTACCCCCCAGAAA